>VDFB02313169.1:0-28304 GCA_007258455.2 Sequoia sempervirens | reverse complement strand
CATTTCATCATTTGGTTTAATTATCTAAAAGGTATTTGACTAAGGAAACCCCTATTCACTAACAATCAACAATTTTTTCTTCTCTTGAATGTGTGTTTGCATATTTACAAGTTGAAGATCAAGTGGACAAGAAGTTTGGAGCAAAATTGTCAAATTTGTCAAGTTATAAAGTTGTCATTCATAGTGCAAGAACATAGAAAGAAGGCTACAAAATTTGTTTTATACTTTCAAGAGCTGATAACTGAGGATTTTTTAGTGCAAGAATCAAGGAACAAAACCCATATCTCAATTTTAGAAACCCTAATAGGGACCCATTCGCCACTAAAGGCGAATGAGTCCTTTGTTCCCTAAAAACAACCTTCTTGGAGCAAGGTACACATCATTTTAAACTCTCAAAACTTCCCTCATAGTTGCTATAACAGTTAGGGTTATTTTTTATTGTTATTTACATCATATCACACACAAAATAATATGTTATATGGTGATAATTAGTGGTCTATCATTTTGGTTTTGGTAAACCCTACTATTTTTCTATTAAACAATTCCTTATGTTTTGGAAAAATGCAATCATTGTACAAACTATAAAATGCAATCAACCACACTAAATAGGGGTTCAAACCTCTAAGCCACACCAATCTAGTTGTGCATTTTTCCACTAGATTGACCTCATTTTCGTCCTTGAAATCCTACAAATTAATGGTGGATGGAAAAAAACTAGCATCTAGAATCTTGTTTAACTCTAATAACATGTGAAATCCTACAAACCTTAGAGATTATTAACAAGAATAATGAACAAAAATTGCATAATATTTGACCAAATAGATTAGGTAAACAAGCAAACTTAAATAGGAAAGAAGGAGGCAACTTACCACCATGAAATGAGGATAGGACTCCTCATTCATGGAGTTGTGGCAAGTTGCCTACCTCAAACATAGGAAGAGTTCTTGAAAGTGAATTGAAACCTTTCAAGACACCTATCAACATTGACACCTCACTAAGAAAGGGTCAATGGGATGCCTAACTAGGTTTAAATCCTAAGTGTATACATAAAGTGCAATATATAAACTAACAATAATCGAGGATTTTTATCACTTCATATATTTATTCCATATTATACTTTATTATATACCTTTTTATGTATTAATAATGAATAAATAATTACAACTCAATATGTGTGCTTAGAAAGTACTTTTACTCCACATTTTAAAGTTTGGTTAAATTTCGAGTTGTTTCAAGATATAAGCATCATAGACTTTTACAATGTAATTATATTGATTGGATATTGTTAATTATGTTTCAATCTTCATATTTTGTGAATGGTTTTGCTTTAACTAATTGTAAGTTTTCATGTTATTTTTTATTTTTAGGGTTTTATATTGTGTGGGTGTGATCGTTAGGGATTTCTACTACTTCATATACTTATTCTATATTATATTTTATTATATAAATTTGTATTTCTTAATAAGGAATATTCATTTAAGAATTGTTTTGACTTTGCATTTTAAATTTTGGTTAAGTTTTGAGTTGTTGTTTAGAGATATACGTAAAGTATAATTGCATTGGTTGGATATTATTATTTATGTTCCAATTCTCATATTTTTTGAATGTATTTTGTTTCAGGTATTGTAACTTTGATTATTATTTTCAATTTTTAGGGTTTGTATTATTTGGGTGTGATAATTAGGGATGCCTATCACTCCATGTACTTATTCCATCTTATATTTGAGTTGGTTAGGGTTATGTGCATCACAAATTTTTATAATATAATTACAATGATCGGATATTGGTAATTATGTTTCAATCTTCCTATTTTGTGAATGGTTTTGCTTCAGGTGATTGTAAGTTTGATTGTTATTAGTGTATTTTGAGTTGATATTTAGGGACATGTGTAAAATATAACTACATTGATTGGATATTGTTAATTATGTTCCCATCTTCATTTTTTTTTGGAATGGTTTTACTTCACGTGTTTGTGAATTTGATCTTCTTCTTTTTTCAGTTTTTGAGGTTTGTATTATGTAGGTGTGATAATTAGGGATGTTAAATTTTGAGTTGTTTAGGGAAATTTTTTATAGTATAATTATAATGATTGGATATTGCTAATTATGTTTCAATCTTCATATTTTAGGCATGCTTTTGCCCCACTTGTTGGTAAGTTTGATTTTTATTTTTCAATTTTTACGGTTTTGTACTATCCAGGTATGATAGGTATAGATGTCTATCACTTTATGTACTTATTCTATATTATATTTTAGTATATAAATAATTATGGTTCAAGATGTTTGTTTAAGAGGTGTTTTTACTTCAAATTTTAAATTTTGGTTAAATTTTGAGTTGTTGTTCAAGGATATATATAAAATATAATTAGATTGATTGGATATTAATAAAAAAATTTCAATATTTATATTTTGTGAATGTTTTTATTTCATGTTTTTGTTAGTTTGATTAATTTTTTCATTTTTTTGGGTTGTGTATTACATGGGTAATGATAGTGAAGGATGCCTTTCACTTCATGTAGGTATACTACCCTATATTTTAAAATATAATTTTTAATGTATTTATAATGAATAATATTTCAATAAATATTTTTTTAATGACGTCCAACATTTTAACCTATACTATATTTCTTAAAGATTTGATAATAATAATTTTTTAATATTATTTAATAATTTTTCAACTTAAGGATCGCAATTCAATCTCTTCAAATAAATTTATAGATATTCAAATTTAATTACTAAAATACTCCTTCAAATACATTGATTTAAAAAAATAATAATAATCATTTATTAATTAATATGGGTACTTAATGTCCTACCCAGAAAACTTTTGATTGAATTAAATGACTCCTCTTGTTTGTTTGAAATAAATCTTAGTGGACAACAGCTTCTTCACGTAGGGATTCCCAACTTTTTATTTTATTATTGGAAATAAGCACGCCTACTGCCGCGTCCATTAAATTCAAAAGTTGAAAAACATGAAATGTGAAAACGGGTTCCTGGCTACAGAAGACTTCCTCACCAAGTTAGGCCTGTGGAGTGTATTAATTGGTTCATTTGCACGGCCGCCTGATATAAATAGAACCCCGACTGTACTTTTAACTCCCACAAGTCTTCTTACCTTTGATTCCTTGAGGCTTTGCTTTTACTTGTTACTGGTTTAGTTATATCAGTGACGGCGAGCGAGAAAGCTATGGAAGCAATGAATAAGCGAACCTCTGGATCCCTGACGCATATAAATAAACTTAATCCATTTGCCCCCAAATTCTACACGGCTGTATATTCAATTCTTTCCAGTTACCCTTTTTATGCTGCTTTCCAGTTTCCATGGAACTCACCCACCCTAGCACCTGCTTTTCCACCTCATTATATGAGAATAGCTATTGGAAGAGGAGGGGTTGCTGTTGTCGATGGTAAAGATGGCTGTATATCAGATGGGGCGCCAGTAATAAATGGAGGAGACAAAAGTTTATATGAGAAGAGCCATCAACCAGAAGAATCGGACAATGCTAGATGTACCAGTCAGGAAAATTCTCAATTTGCTGTTGAAGAGGAATTAGCAAAGGAAAACTCCCCACACGCCAGAACAACTATTATGATCAGAAATATTCCGAATGGATACAGGTATGGCCAACATGAATTTTACAGCTTGTGATGCCAACAGGTTTTATGTTGATAAATTAAATTTGTAAGCACTACCTAGCCATTTATCTCACATGACTCTGCTATATATATTTTTCAGTCAAGAGAGGCTTCTGCATGTTTTAGACAGTCACTGCAAGAGATGTAACGAAAGAAGCAGAGATACAGAAGAACCAATCTCAGCATATGACTTTGTTTACCTCCCCATAGATTTTAAGTACGATAATGAACTTCTCTCAATGCTGTTGTCAATTTTATTAGCTTTGAATGAATGCTGAAGCATCTTTCTTCTTATGTGCAGAACAAAGCTTAACCTTGGCTACGCCTTCGTGAATTTTACATCAGCAAAAGCTACATGGAAGCTGTACAAAGCGTTGCATATGCAACACTGGGAAAGTTTGGAGTCCAAAAGTCCTTCAAGAAAAATATGTGAAATTCCATATGCCAAAATTCAGGTGTGCTATGCTCATGTTTTTAAATCACCTTCTTTTTCCATCTTCTTGTTCTCTGATATTGTGGTTTCTGTGATGACAGGGTCGCGTTGCTCTCGAAAGTCACTTTCGAAAATCCAATATTAGATGTGACTACGGCAAATATTTGCCATTGGTATTCGAGCCACCTCGCGATGGGAAGGAATCCACAGAGAACCCTACTAAATGTAGGGTTATTTCTCATGAAATCTAATACAAGGCAACGGATGCTGTATGCGAGAAAATATACCTATATTTCCAAAAAACACAGAAATTTTCAAATGGACTTTACTACCATCGATTGGCTGGATAAGCTGGAAAAATGTGTAATGATTCACTATGATAAACTGGAATTTGAATTTCTAATTCTCAATAGTTAGAATGAGTAGCGATTAATTTTTTAATATATTTATAAATTTATATTTATATTATATTGTCTAAAATTTAAAGTAAAAAAATTCTAAACTATTTTATGTACAAATGATTAGATTTATGCAATTTTTTATGGTTTTCCAGTCATAAGTTTGAATCATAACATACTATTAAAACCTACAACATGACACAAGAAGAAAAGTGGAATGGGAGAAAAGTCTTGGTTCACTCCAAAAGAGTTTTAGGAAGTTGACTAGTATGGGGATGGGAAACCCTAAGTCTAAAGCATTCTAATCACGTTTGATATGGTAAAAGATTAAAACTCTAGAAGGTGGTGTAAAAGGTTGTGCACTTATAAAAGGTCAATGAAAAGCACATGTACTATAAATAGATAGTAAAAGCTTAGAAGAGTGTAGGAGAGAGGGAGGAAGAATTCCCTATAAAAATCTTAGAAAAGTAACCCCATTTTAATAAAGACATTACATCAAAATTCCTCACTTAGTTGAAATTGTTAGAAATTAGCCACTTAGTCTTAAAGATCCTATTGTGATTTTGTACATTATCCAAATAAAAATTGTTTGAGATTTGCAACATGGAGATAGCATATTGATGGAATTTTTTATGTAGTGTTACTTGGTGTTGTCCATGAAAAGGAATAGAGAAAAAATTATGAGCAACATAAAATTTATCTTTTTCTATGCTAAAACGAGGAAAATGTTTCCAATTTTAAAGAACTTTCTTGGAAATTTCAAAGATAAGAACTTAGTAGGTGGGAAGATCTAAAAATTAGTTACCTTAGATTTCATTATTATGGTAGGAGGATGACACATCAACGCTGTCATATTATGTGGTTAACTATGGGCATTGTCTATGAATAAAATTTTTGTTCAATTTCCTTGGGGGCATCTAGTGGTAGGTTTGATTGTTACTTTTGTGCTCATTAAGACATTTTATAGGATGGGAAATGGTTTTTCTTACACATAGGATGGAGCTAAGTTCTATTTGTACTTACTTGGGTGTAGCATTCATTTGTGTAATACAAAGTAGAGAGTGTATACATACAAAATTGGTTGGAGAATATTAATTAAATATTGATTATTTAATTAATAAAATCTTTATTTCCTCTGCTATATAAATAAATTGAAAAGCTTATTTATATAGTTCGTATTTCTTAATTCCTTCTTTCTAAACCACCTTCTTCATGCTTTAATTAAACTAAATAAGTTTAACTAATTTTTTTTATTTGATTAATTCTCTCTCATTAAATTTGATTGTTTACATTTGAATTTTGTCACATTTCTTCATATTCTCCTAACATCCTTCCACCTCATGTTCCAACTCACTATGTGCCACATGAAGATAATTATTCCTAATTTCTAAAATGGATATTTACTCTCAACAATTTTAACCAACTCAAGGACACATGGCTTCTTCCTTCCATTAATTTTTTTCTACACTTGACAAGATTGTTCTACTAAAGGGGACAATTTCCTTAATTCTCTATAACTTCCTCATTTCTCACCATTGATCTTTGCAAACTTAATCCTGATCATCCTTTGCTACCAACTCACTTGATGCCTTAGTGAAATCTATAAATAGAGGCTCATTTACAAATTTTTCATAAGAGAAGATTGCATAACATTACTTTGTAGAAATTCATTTAGCATTTGAGAGCTTAATTGCATTTTGATTCAGCATTTAAAATAAGTTTAGCAAGTGATTTAGAATCATGGCTGCATTCATAAATATATCTTAGATTGTTCGGAGCATTTAGGATCATTCTCATAGGATTTCCATTAGTTTAATTAAGTAGTTCATCATTTTAAACAACATTTTGTATACAACAAATCACCCTTCTACATATCACTTAGTTCATCATTTAACCAAAAACATCAAAATTATGTAGGTGTAGACATAGTTTTTGCATTCTAGCTTAGAGGCTACTCATTTCTTAGGTGGCATCCCAGTAATTTAGTGCAAAATTAAGATCTAAGAGCACGATTACCATGGACATTTAAGAATAGAGGAAGATGGAATGTTTTTAAGGAATCAATTTATGAAAATGTGTTTTGTTAATTTAGATTCCCTTAATGTAATACATTACATCTATTGTGTGTTATTGATTAGTTTTATTCACATATTTTCTTACACACCATAAATTGGCACCCACCATGGGGCCTAGCCTCTATTATTTTGATATTTTCTGGGAAATATGTTTTATAGGCTCGAACATTAGTTTCTCTGGCACATTTACTAATTCTTTTAGCACATACGAAAGGTTCTCTTACACATTCTCTGACTATTCCGGTGCAACAAGAGGTTTATCTAGCACATCCACGCCATTTTGTGGCACATTAGGGGGTTTCCATAACGCATTTCATGTTTTCTATGGTGCATTGACTTATTTCTATAGTATATATACCTTTTTAGCACATCAACTTACTGTAATGGCCCATTTGATTTTCTCTACAAATTTATTCTAGGTCTAAAAACTAATCAAAAATTTTCTATTGTGCAGGCTTCATAACCACTTCTAGAGACTTTGCTAAAACCCAAGAACACTGTCAAAGAAAAATTTATTGCAAACCAATGATAAATTTGGTGTAGTGGCTAGAGTGATTTGTGTTTTATTTCCTTTTTGTTTAATTTAGGAATCTAGACTAATTAGGAAGGAAAAGAACACCATGTCTACAATGTGTGTGAATGGTAGGCATGTGCTCTCCCATTAAATTGGTGCCCAAAAATCCAAACCCATTCTTGTTTATTTGTGAGTGTGAGTGGAGTATATAGTGTGTTCTCTCTTTATTCATACGAAATAAAGATTGATCGAACTACAGGTATCTACTTGCTTTCTTTTGTTTATCTTAGAGGGCCTACCTTGTGGGAAAAAGTAATCACCCAAGCGAATGACCCAACTGATAACACGCTAAAGCCAAGTGACTTCTAGTCGATATATAAGTGTGGATACTTGATGAAAGGAAAGTATCACGAGGATGGTTTCAACGAGAAGGGAAGAAATAGTCTCTCACCACATAGATCATCCCCCATGAATCAAATTTCTATACTAGAACCCTTGTTATAGTTGGCCAAAAACCTTTATCTATTCTTTGGTGCAACAACTGTCATTGCAAAGGCATCCACATTCTCACAATTTTTAGTAGAGATGATCAACCTACCATGGGAGTTTAATGGGGCTGGAAGCTTGGTTGACTTGACAAGTGAGTGCACTGTAAGGGGGAGATTGTGTGGCCAAGCTTCTGAATTCATCTACTAAGAATAAGTGTAGTTGGGGTAAAACCCACGTGGAATCTAAAAGAATACAGTCTTACATAGCCTTAGGAGTGTACATTTGCTTGGTTGTGTTTGCTAAAGTGTTTTCAAATCAAACTTCAAACAAAAATCTTACATGTTGCAAGTGCAAAACTATGATTTAGAACACATCATTTGAAACAAACCATTATTTGACTAAAAACCAAAAAAATCAAGTAAACTGGTAGAAAACTATTACATTTCCTCGGTTCAGTGCATACACTACTTATTTTCGCACATTTACTACTTTTTCTAGTGCATATACTCTATGTTATAGTGCATTCACCAATTTGGCCAATGCATTCACCTGCTATTACAATGCATTTACCACTTTTTCTAGCACATTCACCCTCTATTATGGTTCATATACCCCATTTTCTAGTGCATACCTTACATTCTGTGGCACATTTACCCAATTTTGTGGCACATCAACCTAAAGCTTTCACACATTTGAGCTATTCCCTAGCACATTCACCTGATTCTGTGACACATACTAGCCTTTATGTGGTGCATCCAACCATACTATAGTTCATCTACCTTTTAGCACATAAACTGACTATTATGGCACATCCATCAAAATTCTAAACTAGAGAGTTGAATTTGGCTCCCATCCAACATTTTAAAACTAGATTTAGGGATCTTTTACATAGAGAATTTATTTCCTCATCTCAACATTGCTATAAACATGGAAAAACTAGCATTTACAAGTTAAATCCTTTACCTAAACTTTGATCAAATGTGTAAAAGTGACCATCATCACTAAAACCCAAATTTGATCATCAAGTTGAGTTTTTCCATCAAGATTTTTTGTCCTTCATCCAAAAACAACATGCTTTACATCAAATTTTATTACCTTAGTCCCATCAATAGGATTCATTATTCAATTTGACTTAGGTATTCCTTGGCACTCCTAAACAATGATCAAAATTTAGCAAATCTTCATCACTTGCATGCTTGTTTTAATGAAGATCCTAAAAAGCATAAACTCAAAGAATGGGAAATTGAAACTCAAACTACCATGGCTGAAATAGATGAGGATCAATTGAATGACTTAACTTAGCAAATGGAAAACCTTCAACAACAAATTTAGGATATGCATAGGGAAATAACCACAGAAAGTATTTGTTGTCAGACATCTGTTCTTATCAATCTGACAAAAATATAGACATGATACCTTCTCCACCAACAACTACATCATCCAAGTTCAATTTCTCTGAATTCTTGAAAAATTTAAATGCGAAGCCCAAATTTCAGTCCCCAAATAGAAATGATATAGAACAATCTTACCATGTTATGTATCTATCTTCATCTCCTATAAGTCAAAATAAATCTCAGGATTCTTTCACTCAAGTTAAAAATTCCATCCAACCTCCTTCTTCAATCATTTCTTCTATATCTAATGATTCATTCCAATCTCTCCATCTAAACCATGTTGTCATAGACTCCTCTACACCTCAAGATCAAAGCATTATTTCCACTTCATCCAATGATACTGAAATTCCACAAGTTCTTCAAATCTTTGACCAAGACCAAATCTCTCAAGAATTCTATGATGATCCGCTCCCTTCACATTTCATCCATGATGATTTCATTCCATCTCAAGAGAAAAGTATCCTTCCAAGTCCTCCTTCCACCCTATCTAATGAATCCATACCATCTCAAAATTCCATTGCATCCGAAGAGCATGGTAGTTCTTCCATCCCATGTAATTATGTCCTACCATTTGATGATCAAGATATTCTTTCTACAAAATCTCATGATTCCCTTCCTCATCAAGATCAATATATGCTTCCATGCAAGGATACCCTTTCATTCCATGAGGATGTTCATCCTTCTCAAGATCAAGATATGCCTTTCACATGACTGCATGATGATTCCACATGTAATAAAGAGCAAGCTACTCTATCTCTTACACCTCGTGATCCTTTTCCAAGTCGAGATAAAAAAACTCCATCACCCTTGTGTCAAGATCCTATCACACCTATACCAGCCATCCATAAACCCCACATCTACAATTTGGGATCCTCCACTTTCATCTGCTCGAGTTTACTTCCAACACCTATCCTTTCATCCATATCATATCCTCCCCAAAATGGACTTGCATCTTGTTGCACAAACAATACATATCCCATTGGTAAATGAATGTGTCAAAGTATGAACTACAAAGGCAAAGGATTAGGCCTTCATGAACAAGGTATCCTATAACCTCTTTTTTCCCAAGAAAACTCATATTACCATGGCCTTGGTTATACACCTAAGTGTCCTAGTCCATCAAACCTAGCATCTATCTTAGGTCCTCATCCTAATCCACCAAATCTTCCATATATCCTTGGTCATCATCCTAGTTCATCAAACCTTCCATCTATCCTATGTCCATATCCTATTCCTCAAGAAAAACAAAGGCACACATCCTTGATGCCCTTTCAAAATTCCACCTCCAGCATCTCATCCATGATACCTCCATACCATTCATCTCTATCCATCTCTCCTATTGCTCTTGGAAGCAATTTGGGTGCTAAATATCAAAAGTTTCCATATCTCTCCTCAAAGAGGCATGCAAAAATAAATGAAAATTTGATCCACAATCAAAAGAAAAATAAAAAAGGCCACAAAGGAACATCAAAGAGAAAGGAAAAATTCCTAAGACCCCAAAGGTCCACAAAGCAAAAAGAAAAATGTCAAAGGCCACAAAGGCCCACAAAGAAAATATCAAAGTCAAAAGTCATGTGGATTCAAAAAATTCTTATAGAAGCAATAAAATCTAAATTGGCATCCAAATTTTCTAATCCAAAAGCTTCCTCCAATTTTCCATCTAAAAACCTATCACCTTCCAAATCCATTTTTCCTCCATCACTCCACCACCCTTCAAGGTGTGTGCCAATGTTGATCTTTCCACCCTTTCCATCTATCCATCAACAAGTATTTTCACCTCCTATCCATTATCCAAAATTCATCCCCCATTATCCTCCTTTAATAATCCAAACCTTTGGATAAGTCCTTAATTCCCCCATCATACCATAAATCTATCAACATTTAAGGGTCTAATTCCCATGGACATTGTTTATATCTTATCCTATTTGATTTGTCCATATATTTCGTACTATATCCTTCCTCTTATCGATATTCCATCATTCTTACCAGATACATCCTTTCTTCTCGTCCTTGGCCTTGATGAGGAATAGGAGAAAAATACTTGGGCCTTATGTATGTATCTTATCTAGTTGATTTTGATCATCCCATTTATTATACGTATCCTTTCATTCTTCCATTCCATATCTCCTAGCTTGTCAAAACCCATGTCATTGTGTCCCTTTGCAACCTTGAATCTTATCATGTAAATCATATTTGAGCTGAGTTGTAAAACATTATCCAATCCTCATATCTTTTGTCAATCAATCATCAAAAATTATCAATATTATCATCATCATGCCTTATGTAATCAATCATTTCTAGCATCTTAATCAATCAACCATTTTCATCTTTCGACAAGAGATATATTGCTTGTGTGACATGTTTTGTAATGAATCTTTCATTTTCATCTATCATTTATCCATGGTTGCATTTCCTCTATTATGGGACATCTTGTTCTTTCAAATGATCATATCATATCATTTCATTAGTAAAAGTCCTAAATACAAAAAAAAATAAAAAGATCAAAAATACAAAAAAAAAGAGAAGAGAAAAATACAAAAAAATCAAAAAATCAAAAAATACAAAAAAAATCAAAAAGGGAAAAATACAAAAGAGTATAAAATATAAAAAAGTGCAATAAAATCAAGTGGCAAAAACATGGAAACAAACACTATTTGTGACAGGTTGGCTTCTTCCTCTATTGGAACATGTGTTGACCACATTGGTTCTTTGCTATCACTATTTGCATCCTTCGTTTGAGCCTCATGTACATATTCTGTTGTGTCAGTCATGTCTCACTTTCGCTTGTCGATCATTGTACATATCCATAATAAATTGGTTTGTTTTCACTAGAGGAAAAATCCTGACCTCACTAGGGGCAATCCATCTTTGAGCTTAAAAACAACAAAAAAACAATAGTATGAGAACATAGCAAAAATACAACAATCAAATGGGCTACAACTTTGAACATCAATTAGACTCACCAAAAACAATAATCTAAACCAACAAAAACAAGATCAATCAAAAACAAGTTTCATTTGGTGACGATACTCTGAATCATAGTTTTATCACTTTAACACAAATGTTCAAAACTATTTGCATTGTGATTGTTGTTATCATTTCTCAGGAGTAACTCAAGGATGTCAAGAAATAGAGAAGCTATGATCGAGAATGATATTTTTCTTTGTCTGCTATCTATGATTTGATCATTACTACCATGTGCATCGTCATGGGACATGCTCTACAAAGTATCACTGATGATATTTCAAATTCAAATGGGAAGATAGTTAACTCTTATTTTGTTTATGCAAGGAATGCTCAAGTCATCTCAGTTTAATTATACCTAGATTCTTGTGTTAACTTGCACTATCAAACATCATGAAAGTAGTACTCAAGTCATCATGGTTTAATTATACCATCAATGCTTGTACTCACTTTCAACATTTTAAAATCTCAATGATGATACCAAGGACAATGAATTAATTACTACAATGACAACATTGCATTGTTAGAGTTGCATGTTTAGGTTGCATTCATACTAGCTGTTGTAAGGGTATTTATAGATATCTCCAAGGTTGATGTTATTTCTATCATTAATAGATTTATTACATTTGACATTACCAAAAGGATCATTTAGAGGAATGAGAATTAAGACATCATTCATAACATTATCATATAATTTTAGTCATTAGATCATATATTTGCATTATAAAAATCTAAAAAAAATGCATTACCATGTCATTCTCTAAAGCATTCATCTTAGTCATTAGATCATATATATGTTTGCATCATGAAAATACAAAAAAAAATGCATTATCATATAATTTCCATCCATATACATTAAGTCATACATTTTGGGACATAAAACACCAACATATGTAAATCTCCATTCATCCATTTCATACATGAATCCATATATTTGCATTAGAAAATACAAAAACATAGAGCACCATGCATATCATACATCATAATAGCATGAATCTATAAGAACATGTAGAATTATCCACCATTATTTCATCATTCCATTTGTCCATTTCTGCATTATCATTCATTCATCATTATCTATCCATTTCATCATACATAGTTGGATCAAAAAAGTACAAAAAAAAAATGTATAGACATTATTCATAAAACATCATAGAATCATAACACATGTTGCATCCATGGAATATCGTATCATCATCATGAAACATCACATAACATATATAATAGGAAATTAAATGCATCCACCATGATCAACACACATAAACACATAGGTCAACCATCATCATTGCTATATATATCTCAAAAATGATGTCAAAATGTACAAGGATACCTGAATATGAAGGAATACATCATCAAAAATAGTAGTAAATCATCGAGTATCAGTGTATACATGTCCACACCACAATAAAGCATCAAATACAAAAGTTGTGTGGTGCTCCCTCTAGATGGTGTTGGCATCCCTAGACCTATACCTCCCACTGTACCTGATGGACCTACACCTGGATCTCTCTAATCTCTAGGCAATGGTTGTGTGACACCTACACTAACTGTCTGAGACTGTGACTTGCCAAATTGGGACTGTGCAAAGCTTGCCTGCCACTCAAGAGGAAGCACCTCATGATATTGATCTTTATAAAACTGGGCCTCTTCTGCAGTATGATGGACCTCCCTAAAATAGTTTGCGGATCCGACATCTATCGTAGCTTGCTGCAATTTCTTAGTGATAGCCTCTGCCTACTTTTCCCATCACCTCAGTGCATCCCTCTCCATAGTCAATGCAACAACCTAGCCCTATACCTGTGCTTGGCCCTGCACCTAAGCCAACTGTTGTCTAGCAGCATCCCTCTCGACTGTTAGAGTCTGTATGTATCCTTGGGCCTATAAGAGTTGTGCCTGAACCTATGCCAACAATTGTTTCTATGTCTGTAGTTGTCCCTACACCTGTGTTAACTAGCCCTGAAAGGTCTGAACCTTGGAAAATAGTGTTGTGATTTGAGGCTATTGTTGTTGTGAGGGCAACTGTATCTACATGCGCTACTGCATTGCTACCACTAAAGATTGTCTCTCGCGAGGCACTCTAACATAAACCACTGGGTGAGCACCACCTCCTCCATCTCCACCATGACTATCATCTCCACCATCATCACCACCATCATCCCCACCATCATCACTACCTCCTCCCTCCTCCTCACCTCCATCTCTACCCCTTCACCATCTAGGTGGTCTATCCTCATTGTTCTCTAACATTGGCATTGGCTCATCAGGTCTTAAGATTCTCAAAAATGGATGCTCAAAAAAATACTATGAGTACTCCTCAGTCATATATCCCTCAAAAATCCCTAGAAGGTAGTCCTAGATCACTCACTATAATTGATGATACTCATCACATCCAACATCATAAGATAATGAGGAACACCACTCGGTCACATCCTGCTGCCTCTGTGCATACATAGCCAATCCCTGAGGCATCCCTTGAACTCTGTCGTACTATTTGAGCACCCTCCACAACAAGAACCTCTTGATAATAAAACATGTCCACCCAATAATGTATTTGGAAGTAATAAAATAATTCACCTCCAAATGATCCTCGGCCCACTACTCATAGTCTACATACAATTGCCATGTAATAGAATCCAAGTCATCTAGTACCTGTCTCCAATACTCCAATTTTCCCAGCTTATACTGGACAACTAGGCCTACATAACCATAGACATAGGGTATCCGAAATGGTTGAAATATGTCTATCCCTAGCCATGTCACCACAATATGCTCCCAAGCCCATGTCTGTAAGAGGGTCACACCTGCAAATAGACTGGCTCGTCTGAGATACACTACTTGGTGCAAATCATGGTATAACTATGCAAGCATACATGAACCCCAAGTGAAATGGGTCTCAAACTGAATCATCTTCTCCAATGTTTGACCCCAACCAATGAAAAATCCCTTTGCCCTCTTGTTGAGACATAAGAATCCACTGAGAAATCCCAAAAGCATGGAAGAAAAAGGAGCATATCTCTCAAACATCTCCTACCAGGGCATCTCATACCAAGCAATATGATCATCATGGAATATCTGGCATAAAGCATTTATACCTCCCTACTCAGTGTGATCATAGGTCATGATATCACCTACCACAGGAATCCACAATATCCTGTAGACATCCTCTTATGTCACAATCATCTCTCTGCTGGCTAGATGAAAAGTGTTGTGGTCACTATGCCACCGCTTTGCAGCATGTTCAACAATCCTCCATTAATCCTAATCTAAGGCATATCAATTAGTGAAGATAATCTGCATCACTCAATGATATCTTTATTGGCTTATGAAAAATGTGGGATCATCTCCCAAGTCTGTGGGAGCCTCTATCAGGACTAAAGATTATATACATGTGTCTCCTATCATTATAAAACATCATCAGGACATCAATAAATCAAATTAGCAAAGAAATCAACATTAATCAATCATCCTATCAGTTCTTGTGAGATTTTTGTCAAATCTTGTGAACATCTATTTTGATCCTTGCCTATCATGAGGTAAAAAAAAAATCATCATTAGTGCATCTCACCTATCACGAGTTCACTAAATAATCTAATCTATCATCAAGAACAAATCATTGGCTGACGCGAGTAAACATCATCAAAATCAAGTAGAAAGAAAAAAAATCTTCAATTTTGTCCTAGATGTGCCATAACAGGGCTTCATTGCACTAAAAGTTTGATGTGCTATTATAGTCTATGGACGCACCGCTAAATCTAGTATATGCACTAAAACACTATGTGAATACGCTAAAACATATAGCCTATACATTGCAGAAAAATTTGTATGCGCCAAAAGAATTTAAAAATCAAAAATCCAAAATTAAAGGCGGGAAAAATTGATTTAAAATTCACAAGAAAGGTTTCGAAATCCATACTGGAGGCTCGTATTCTGCTGGTCAATTGTGTCCCCACACCTGCTCGAATCGATGAGTCTTGTAGGGGATAACCATTTTCACTCAAATGCTCAAGAATGCTCTCACTCTCCAATTTTTACAATCACAAAAGGCACAAATGAATCCTCTCTTGACTTTTTACCTCTTAATAAGGGTAATTAATCGAGTAATTTTGGTGGCATATTTTAATTTCTTTTAAGGGTCAATTAATTAGGGTAGCTCAATTCTTCCATATCGGGAGATAAATCTCTAAAATATCATCACACTAGAATTTCATCATCATACATCATCAAAAATCATCAAAAATATTTTATTATAAAAATTTTCTCAATTTATCTCGCAAAGGGGAATACATTCGTTATCTTCTAAAAATCGTCGTCTGGGGCATCATCAAAATTTTAGCAGCACTGGTAATTTTTTTTTTGAAGTAATCCATAAACACATCACTTCAAAGATGAGCAAAATGTATACATCCAAAATTGGTCTGGACAATATTAATTAAATATCGATTATTTAATTAATAAAATATTTATTTCCTCTACAATATAAATAAATTGGAAAAGCTGATTTATATAGTTTGTATTTCTTAATTCCTTCTTTCTAAACCACTTTCTTCATGATTTAATTAAACTAAACAAGTTTAACTAATTTGGTTTATTTGATTAATTCTCTCTCATTAAATTTTAATTTTGTCACATTTCTCCATAATCTCCTAACTTCCTTCCACCTCATCTTCCAACTCACCATGTGTCACATGAAGATAATTATTCCTAATTTCTAAAATGGATATTTACTCTGAACAATTTTAACCAAGTCAAGGACCCATGGCTTCTTACTTGGATTGATTCTTTTCTACACTTTGCAAGATTTTTCTACTAAAGGGGACAATTTCCTTAATTCTCTCTAACCTCCTCATTTCTCACCGTTGATCTCTCCAAACTTAATCCTAATCATCCATTGCTACCAAATCACTTGATGCCTTGGTAAAATCTATAAATAGAGGCTCACTTATAGCTTTTTCATAAGAGAAGATTGCATAACATTACTCTATAGAAATCCATTTAGTATTTGAGAGCTTAATTGCATTTTTATTCAGCATTTAGAATAAGTTTATCAAGTGATTGAGAATCATGGTTGCATTCTTAGATATATCTTAGATTGTTCTAAGCATTTAGGATAATTCTCACAACATTTCTATTAGTTTAATTCAGTAGTGCATCATTTTAAATAGCATTCTGTATACAACAAATCACCCTTCTGCATATCACTTAGTTCATCATTTAATCAAAAACATCAAAATCATGTAGGTGTAGACATAATTTTTGCATTCTATCTTAGAGGATACTTAAGATTTGAGAGAAAAATTACCATGGACATTTAAGAATAGAGGAAGATGGAATGTTTTTAAGGAGTTACTTTATCAAATTTTGTTTTGTTAATGTAGATTTCCTTAATGTAATACATTTCATCTGTTGTGTGTTATTTATTAGTTTAATTTACATATTTTCCTACACACATAGAGTTTTAGATGTTGTAGTATAGTATTCCTTTTTTACATGTAGTGATGCCATGGTAACAATCATAAGGCATTTGAATTATAACTCACTATCACATAATGAATTAAATGTTATTGAATTCATGAAGTACATTGTAGGTACACTTTCCATAATGTTAGAGTTCATGTCATGAAATTTAAGAAAATGTTTATGTTTAGGGGAGTGTTTCGAGGTATGAAAAGTAACTGTACATGGTAAAACGTTTGCATATTCTACTACAAGATTTAAACTACTAGTGGTGCTTATATAAGAAGACATGTACACATCACCAATGTTAATTGAGTGACTATTGACCATTATTAATTGTTAGGTCCAGTATGTATACAAATTTGTTATCCATGTGAAGGAATCAAGTTTTGTGATATGTGTGGCATGTGGAAATCATGGTATAATTTAAAAATCATTGTATTATTCTTGGTATTCCATGAGTTGGCTGGAGGGTTAGCCGATTAGTATTCCAGGATGACTCTTATATGAATGTTATTGTATGATGGTATCAAGCCTAGATGGTTGTATAGATAAATGGTTCTAATTATTAGAAGGTTTCTTGTAGAAGAATGGTATGTTGTAATATTATTAGTTCAAACTCCATCAGTGGCATGTACTAAATTTTTGCATTTTGAATTATATATTAGTAACTATCTTTTGGTTGTTGATTTTCTCTCATATGGGATTCCCATGTAAGTATTGGTGTCTTATATAATCTTGTGTTAACATAATACCCAATTTTTTGTATTCTGCTAATATTGGTAGATGGATTTCCTAATATCATTTACCATTTTTATCACATAATCTAAAGCATCTTTATCCTACTTTATTGACAATTCATAATAGGGATATAATCGACAACATTTAGTATTAGAGTGTATTTCATGTTTTATGGGTGATGACTAATTTAATTGGAATAAAATAATAATATGTGTAGTGGTGAACCCTAAGAAATTTGGCTTGTTATAGTTCATGAATAACTAGTCAGTCACAAAGGAAAAAATTGAAGGATATTCTACAAAAGAGTGTGAAATTAAATCTATTAATAAATCATCAAGGTTTGAAATTGAATGATTCAATAATTATAAATTTGAACTATGTAAGTAAAAAATGATGTATTTTGGTGGTGACAAATTAATGGGTTATATTATCTTCTTCGAGTAAACTATTATGTATGTTTGATAAGAAGTAGGTCAAATTTGATAAAAATAAAAAATCACTATTTGATATTTTATAGATTTCATACTTATTGGTAATTTTTCAACACTGAGTCCCACTTTGGGGATAATGAATTTTTACAAGGGAGGAATGATTATTTAACAAGACACTTTCATTTGAAGAAATATCTTTGAATGAAGGAACATTGCTCCAAGTTATGCACTTAGAGGCCTTCTAGTGAATGTCAACCTGAGAGAAAAAATATGATTCATAAAATGATGTTTTTACATAGAGATCTTTGAGTGCGGGTACTTTCATTCAAAGGTAAAACCCTCGCTCAAAGGTACCTTCGAATGAAGGGCTTAGCATGAGAGTTTTGGTTTTTTCTTTAAAATTTCCTCAAAAAATCCAATCTCAAACCTTGGGTTAGAACTTCATATGTAGTGAGCTTTACAAGATATTTTGCAAGAACGTAGCCCTCAAAATGAGATTTCCAACAAGTATAGTTGATCTATGTTTTCATTTTATAATGTGTTCAAATTTCAATTTTAAATGAACATAGGTTTCTCATTGAACATCATTTTTTTAATTCTATAGAGGTAAAAAATAGTAAGTTCCATTATAAAAATTTCAAAAAATACCTTTTCACTAGGTATTGATGTCCTTGTTTCACCAAAAAAGAATTTAATTTCGATATATACAAAAATTATGTTGGACTAAATATCCACTGGGACTTCATTTGTAGTCCCAAAAACTAGTTTGGGTTAGCTGGCTCTTTGGTTTATGGCTTGTAAGCCTTGGCATCAGTTGGGTCTATAAGCCCTTTTATTTAATTGTTTACTTTTTTTTGGTTGTCTTATTCAACTTTTTAATGCTCTCCTAGTGATGTTTGTTTCTTAGCCAACTGATCTTTTACTATTTCATTTGGTGTATGTCTATTGTTTTGGAGTTGTTGAACTAATGGCCATGAGGCTTTATCTTTGTTCTCTATTTGGGTACAGGTTTCCTTTCCCTTAAATTTTTAATAAAAGTTATGTTCAACGACATACACCTATGTTCAAATTCTAGTTACAATGACTTTAAAAATTAATTTAAAAAATATGAAAAAGAAATAATGAAAAAATATCCATGCAACTTGACGTAAAAAATTGAATAAGTTATCTATATTATTTCAAAAATATGTACAAATAGAGAAGTAGGTATCTTTCTAACCACCCTAACCACAATAAAATGATAATATTTTTTTATAAGATTTTAGATATAAGTAGAGGACTCATGCCCTGATGTGATGCATATCTTTTTGTGAATTTTTTCCAAGTAAATAATTAATTATGAATTTTTTATTACAACTTTTTAAAAAATATAAAAACTTCTATGTATGACCACCTTAACTTGGTTAAAACTTCATGAAATTCAATTTTTCTTTTTTTAATCCGATAGTATACGAAGGATAGACTGTGACACATTTTTTGGATTCAAAAATTGTGATACCATTTGAAAGCTATAGATGTTTTTCAATCAGCCCATTAATCAAGACTTTAGTCATAATTTGAATAGAAAATGGATAATAATTACTTATTAAATTCAAAGTAAAGCATAATTTATATCAATGGAAAGCTGAGAATCTCCTTTACAAACCCTTTTCGTTTCATCAATTTTGGATTAAAAAATAGTTGTCAGCCACATACCCATCATATTGCCACTTTTTGGCCCATCATGATCCTACAAATACCCATGACATAAACGTTACTTTTTAAATTGTTGTTTACTATTAAAAACTATTTATTAAAGGAGATGTTGAAAGATTCATGATTTTTTTTTTTAAATAAGAATATATTTGGAATATACACATAAATCACTACAAATCCTCATTCGCATGATCTTAAAATTCTTAACAATTTAGGTGCTATAGGTTTCATAAAGTGAAGACTCGGTTAAAAATGTTGATATAAATGTCCATCTTGGCCAAAAAGTGGAACTCATTATTGTGGAATTACCCTTATGAATATGTTTGAATAAAAACAATGTATTCATTATGCACGAAGATAAGTACATTGCATCAATCAAAGAACCTAGCAAATAAATTTTTCTTCAAAAATAAGTTGCATTATCTAAATATGAGAGAAGGGGACTTAGTAACTAGTCAATTAAATAATTTCAATATGATTATTAGTCAACTAATGTCAATATGAGTCAAAATAGAAAAATAGGATAAGTGCATTATATTCATTTGTTCTTTACTTGATTATTTGGAGAATTTTATAATACCAATTATCGTATTGTGTGCCAATAAAATTAGAGAAGTTCATAGAAATTTTGTTAAGTTAAGAAAATAAGAAAGAAATTTATGGATGAAACTTATCTCGATTCTAAAGTTGTGAAAGTTAGGTCTAAGGAAGAATGGGTTAAAAAAAGGAATGCGGATAAGAGGTCCAATGATTATGGTAATTCAAAGTCTCTAAACATTCCAAAATTCAAATGTCAGAATTGTGGTAAGAAATGTTACATTAAGAAGAATTATAAATCCAATAATAAGGATGTTTATTTTAATAGATCATCAAATAATAATGAATATAGTAGTGAGGTATGTGCAGGATCATCATGGAAAAAACAAGCCCTTAAGTGGCAAAAAATTTAGAAAAATCAGGGTTAGGCAACTTGATGTAAAAATTTGAATATGTTATCTATGTTATGCTCTATGTGGAAGCCATTAATGGCTATCAAACAAAAAATTAGCAAACCTAGGGAAATGGAGAGAATATGGGCTTAAAATCTAGCTCTCATACCAGATGTGGGGAAAGGGATAGAGGATTTAATAAGAAAATAGAGCAACAAACAAGAATTACATACAACAGTAAAATAAATAGATGAAAAAAGTTTAAATGCTGCTCATAACACACATATTTAAACATATCAGAAAATAGACACAATCAGATTTATATTTTAGCTTCAAAATTATAGCAGAGCTTCGATGCTCTGTCTTCTTCCTTACACCATGTTCTTTCTTCTTGCACAACTGTAAACTGTGAAGAGAGCTATAGGTAGGGCACATATTCAAATGTACCTTAGATGTGTTTCTAAGTTTGGTGAACATTGGCTATGCCTTCGTGAATTTTACATTAGCTTAAGCTACTTGGAAGGTGTATAACACATTTCATATGCAGCACTGGAAAAGTTTGATGTCCAAAAGAACTTTGCAAAAACTATGTGAAACTAGCTATGCCAAAGTGTAGGTGTGTTATGTTAATGTTTTTAGATCACCTTATCTTTTGCTATCATTTTGTTCTCTGGTATTGTGGTTTTTGTGATGATAGGGTTGAACTTCTCTCCAACTTGCTTTAAGAAATCCAAGTTTAGATTTAACGACAAATATTTCTCAAGGGGAAGGAATCCAAGGAGAGCAATACTAAATGTAGGGTTGTTTCTAATAGCATCCAATTGTTGGAGGGGAAGAGTGTATGGCGGGAAGTTTAGTAAATGAAATCTTATAATTGTTGTTTGTATAAGTTGATTAAATTTATGGCTATATATAATAGTCTTTAACTTTTAAAACATTAGAATTCTATAAGTTTGGATTTTGGTTTCCATTAATATATGTTATTTGATGAATTAGTTCAAGCAAATGATTGATATGTTTGTTTTCATTAAAATATGTTTCAAGTGATTTAATAATAAATAGTTTGACAATCAATAATAATTTTACATCTCATTTATTTTAGAGAATAATTAATAATTATTTTATTAGCCGATAGGCTATTTGTGTCAACTTTGCTCGGAATTTTCGTTAGCCTCGCTGTTTTTTAGGCTTCTAATGATTGAGAAAAAGGTGGCTGGCGGGTTATAACTTTAGTCATAATTTTCATCAGCCTCTCAGATTTTTGGCCTTCTGATGGCCATGAAAAAGGTGGCGGAGGTTGTTGTTGGCTGCTTTGGGAATGGGGTAGAATTTTTTGAGCCACGTGGATAGAGAAGGCTTTGGAATTTTAACACTGGTTCATGTCAACATTAATTGTTGTATGGTTTGCATGTATTGGGGATCATCATAATAATAGCTATCATTTAACACCTCGAGGAACAAAATGAATGTTTGAGAAATTTTCAATAAGGCATTGTTTGGTGTCGTTTTGTTCCTATACTTGATATCAGAGTTGTGAGAGATGAGGGTAAGCTTCTGTGAAGGTGCAAGGTGGATTAAGCTTTGTGCAACTTCTACGAAGGTGGATGGAGGTTATTCTGTGTTTTTTTCAAGGGTAGATGGTTGGAAATGCAAAATAAAAGTGTCATCTGTGATAATATTTTGCCTATTTTTGTGCAGGAAAGTTGGCGAGAAGATGTGTGTTTGAAGCATGTGGGAAGAGGTGCATGCAGAAGAAACCCTTGGTGATATTATTTGATTTTTGGTTGGTGGTTATATTGATTGATTTTCCATAAGGTACTATTGATTGTTTCAAATAGCTTGTCTGATTTATGGTTCATATTTTTTGTGCATGGTTTTGTATGGATTTGATACTATGATTTTTTTGTAGGTTTCTGTTTATGGTTTCCATTATCTACAAATATTTGCAGGCTTGGAGAAACAAGGAAGCCTAGAGAAAGCTGGTGGAAAGAGGTTTGTTTGAAACAACCGGAAAGAGGTACATATGAAAAAAACCATTTGCCATATTTTTTCATTAGTTTTTCCATAAAGTACTGTTGATTGCTTCTAATTTTGATAAGGGGCTATTGAGAAAAGACAATATTGTTTGTGAAAATGAGTATTGTTTGGTTTAAGGCTCATGTTTTGTGTTTATGGTTTTGCATGGGTTCCTATCTGTCATTTTTTGTGTTTTGTGGGTTCTTCATTTGGGTCGATTTTTAAACCAATATTGTTTGGTTTATGGCTTCCGATTTGTGGTTATAGTTGCAATGGAATAAAATAGTCAATCCTATCCACTTTGTGTTGAATTCCATTGGGAATTGTCAATTATAGTTGTGTTTCTTAAGCTATAGTGTTTCATTTTGGAGAAGGTGCTATTGAAAAGGCTATATTGTTTCAATTTTTGAGGAGGTTGTGTTGAGAAAGGAGTTTTTTTTGTATGGGTTTGTTATTGTCAATTTTTGTAGGGTTTGTGTTTAAATTGTTTGCATTTTGTGTGTATGTTTTCAATGGAATAAAATTGTAGAGGTTATAGAGTTTTTGTTAATTGTTATTGTATAGCTTGAGCTATATTGTTTCTTTTTGCATGTGGGTGGCTGTTGAAAGTAATGTTGTTTGACTTATGGCTTTCATTTTCTAGTTATGGTTGGAACAAAATAAAATAATTAATGCTATTGATTCTATGCTTGGTTACATTAGGTATTATTGATTATTGTTCTCTTCCTTAGGATAGATTGCGTATATTTTAATATCAATATATATAGGTAAGATTAAAATTGTTAAGGTTATGGAGTTTTGGTCGATTCTTATTGTATAGCCTGGGCTATATTGTTGCTTTCTACATCTGAGTGCTTGTTGAAACCAATTTTGTTTGATTTATGGCTGTTATTTTTTGGTTATGGTTGGAACAAAATAAAATAATTAATGTTGTTGATTCTATGTTTGGTTACATTAGGTATTATTGATTATTGTTCTCTGCCTTAGTCTATATTGGGTATATTTTAATATGAATATATATGTGTATATATATGTATATATGTGTACATATATAGATATATTTATATATATTTTAATTTTTCATGGGTCTCTCTTTATGGCTTGAATTTAGTGGATATGTTGGAAATAGGGAAAAATCCTCGACCTTATGCATTTCTTGTTGATTGAAACTATCTTGATTTGTCATAAGGTATTGTTGATTGTTTCAAATATCTTGTCTGATTTATGGTTTGCATTTTCTGTGTATGGTTTTGGATGGATTTGGTACTCTAATTTTTTTTTATTTATGGCTTCTGGTTTGTGGTTATGGTTGCAATGGAATAAAATAGTCAATCCTAAATGCTTTGTGTTGGTTTCCATTGCATAATGTCGATTATAGTTTTGTTGCTTAAGCTATATTGTTTCATTTTGGAGAAGGTGTTGTTGAAAAGGGTGTATTGCTTTAATTTTTGAGGAGGTTGTGTTCAGAAAGGAGTACTTTTTCTATGGGTTTGTTACTATCAATTTTTGAAGGATTTTTGTTTAATGTTTGCATTTTGTGGGTATGTGTGCAACACAGTAAAATTGTTGAGGTTATGGAGTGCTTGTCCATTGCTATTGTATACCTTAGGCTATATTGTGGCTTTTTGTATGTGGGTGGCTATTGAAACCAATGTTGTTTGATTTATGGCTTTCATGTTTTAGTTATGGCTGGAACAGAATAAAATATGTTGTTGATTCTATGTTTGGTTACTTTAGGTATTATTGATTATTGTTCTCTACCTTAGGCTATATTGGGTATATTTTTACATCAATATATATGTGTATATATATACATATATATCTGTTCATATATACATATATTTATATATATATTAATTTTCCATGGGTCTCTCTTGATGGCTTGCATTAAGTGGATACGTTGGCAATAGGGAAAAATTCTTGACCTTATGCAGTTCTTGTTGTTTGTTACTATCTAGCTCAGCCTATATTGTCTCATTTTCGATCAGGTTATTTTCAAAAGGCTATATTGTTTTAATTTTCAATAAGCTATTGTTTATAGAAGAGAAAATTATTTGTTTCATTTATGGACATGTTATATGGGTCAACTTTTGATAGGTTTCTCTTTAATGTTTGCGTTTTGTGGGCATGTTTGCAATGGGATAAAATTGTTGAGGCTGTGCAGTTTTTGTTGATTGTTATTGTATGGCTCGAGCTATATTGTAGCTTTTTCCATCTAGGTCACTGTTGAACAATGTTGTTTGATTTATGTCTTTGGTTTTCTGGTTATGGTTGGAATAGAATAAAATAATTACTATTGTTGATTCTATGTTTGGTTACATTAGGTATTATTAATTATTGTTCTCTTCCTTAGGCTATATTGAGTGCATTGTAATATTAATATATATGTGTATATATATATATGTATATATGTGTACATATATACATATATTTATAATATATATTTCAACTTTATGTTGCTAATTATATTTATGTATATGGTTTGTCATTGTTAGTTTGCAAGAATGTGCTATTGAGAAGGCTATGTGGTTTTAATTTTTTGATAGGGCTATGTTGAGAAATGAGTATATTTTAACTTGGGTTTGTTTCTATGAATCTTTGTGGGTTTCTATTTATGGTGGCCATTTTGTGGATATGTTTGGAATAAAATAAAATAGTTGCTGTTATGCACAATTTCCACTGGACAGGAACCATAGATCAAATAGAAATTGTCATTAACCTATGAAAAGAACAAGCATATTAAGTAGCAGAAATGAATACTGGTTGCATCTGATTTCAGATAGATACATGTTTGCACCTTTTGCAGCCATCAATTCATGCAAAAAACACAAGATAAGATCCAACCACTTTCATATAGATTCCACAACTGATGAACGCACTTGAACCTTCACAAAAGCTTGCCATCCTCACTCACATTTACCTTCAACAACAACATAGACCCAAAGAATGACTCCAAACAATATGTTTTTGATAACTACATAGACATTTGTTCCGTAGAAATACGTAAGTATTCATAGGTTGACTAGAATGAGGAAGAACAAGACAAGGTTTGCTATGGTAAATGGAATCCATAAATCAAATAATATAGCATAAGGAAAATGACAATAGTGAAAAATGCCTTATTCAAAGCAACATGTAATACATAACATTAACTATTTTATTGCATTAAAAACACAAGATAACATCCAACCACCTTTAGATAGATTCCATAGCCAATGAAGGCATTTTCACCTTCATAGAAGCTTGCCATCATCACTCAAAACTACCTTCAATAACAACATAAACCCAAAGAATGACATCCAACAATACATTTTTATAACTACATAGATATTCATTTCACTAACATATGTATGTATACATAACCTGATTGGAATGAGGAACAACAAGATGACGGCTGGTGTGGTAAATAGAAGCCATAAATGAAATAAGATAGCGTAAGGCAGATGGAAACAGTGAACAATGCCTTATGCAAATCAACATGAACTACATAGCATTAACTATTTTATTGCATTGCAACCATCACCACAAAACAAAAGATGTAAACAAAACAATATTGTTATCAACAGTCACCTAGATGGCCAAAGGTGCAAAACAATAAAAAACACAGTGATAAACCCATTCAAAAATATACATGCAAAATTTGAACCATAAATCAAACAATATTGTGATGAAGAAAGTATATACTCTATTTTCAAGAGAACCCTATCAATAAGGAAACAATATACTCTAAAAAAATGCAACATGTATAACATTAACTATTTCATTGGGTTGTAACTATCACACACAAAAGCACAGCTTCCAACATTGGCTCACATGGCAAACCCACAAAACACAGAAAGCTCCTAGTAATAGATGGACTCACAACCTTCACTAGGAAAACGTGAACCCTAAATGAATCAATACTGGTTTCAATGGTAACCTAGATGCGAAGATTCACCAAAAACACAATATATTAACTATTTTACAACCTTTCACACAGATTGGAAGCCATAAATGAAACAATATTGCCAATAGTCACACATATGCTAAAATCCACAAAACGCAAGAAATATTGATTTGAAGATTCACCAAAATCACACTAGATTAACTATTTTGCAACCATTGACACATAACCAGAGCCATAAATGGAACAATATAGACAAAAGTCAACCACATGCCAAAATGCACAATTGCTGATTACTGAGGGCTAGTCCGGGTTATTTTTTTTGGCTTAGTTGGTTGTTGTGTAGGTTTTTTGTGCTTTGATATATATATATATATGTATACATATATGTATATATATATGTATACATATATGTATATATATATGTATATAAGTATATATGTGTATATATATATATGTATTTATATGTATGTTTATTTATATGTATATGTGTATTTATATGTATATGTATCTTTATATATGCATATATATATCGATATATCTATGTATAGATATGTGTACATATATGTATGTATATGTATAGTGAGAAACCCATACAAAAAAATCCATGCAAAAGCTGAACAATAAATCAAACAATATTGTTGCGGAGTTCTAAACTATATACTTTCTTTTCAAGAGAACCCTATCAAAAAGGAAACAATATACCCTAAAACAACACAACCTATATAACATTAAATATTTCATTGGATTGCAACTATCGTACATAAAAGCATGGCTTCCAATAGTGGCTCACATGGAAAACCCACAAAACACAGAAAGCTCCAAGTAACAGACGGACTCAAAACCTTCACCAAGAAAATGCAAACCCTAAATGAATCAATATTGGTTTCAATGGTAACCCAGATGTGAAGATTGACCAAAAACATAGCAGATTAAATATTTTGCAACCATTCACACAAACCAGAAGCCATAAATGAAACAATATTGCCAACAGTCATGTAGATGCCAAAACCCACAATACACAAGAAATCTTGATTTGAAGATTCACCAAAAACACACCAGATTAACTATTTTGGAACCACTCACAAAGAACCAAAGCCATAAATGAAACAATATAGCCAACAGTCACCCACATGCCAAAACACACAATTGTCAATTGTTGATGGCTAGCTTGGGTTGTTTTTTCTGACTTAGTTTGTTGTTGTGCAGTTTTTTTGTGCTTTGATATATATTTATATGTATGTGTGTGT
>VDFB02313168.1:0-48626 GCA_007258455.2 Sequoia sempervirens | reverse complement strand
ATCATCTCATGAGTTGAGTGAGGATGATGCTACTAATTGTTCAAATGGAATATATATTCAAATGTAAATCCTGAATTATTATCCAATGGAACCACAATTAAAATCAGGATTATAACTAGATTACAATACAAATCCCATCAAAAAAATTAATGCTTTATTGAAATTTTAGGTTGTGTAATACAATCTTACTTTTAAAAAGGAGATTTCAAGTAAGGAAATCACACATTCCAACATTAAATATTAAATTTCATAATCAATGCACATAGTGAGACAGTAACTGTTGACTCCAAGAGCCTGCCTCATAAATGTTGCCTGCCAATTTTCCACCTCTATCGTGCCTTCATTTTCAACGCTCTCTACAATGACAGATTAGTAATATTGTATTAACTCAATTTCCTTGATTGGAACCATCAGCTTTGGGCCAGTTAGACAAGTAGTTTTTGTATCCATGGGTACTGTTTGTATGCTACAAACAGAGCTATGGGTTATAATGTAATGTAAAGTCATGGTGAATGGTGTTGTTAAAATTATTATGTTTTGGGATTGATTTGAGATGCAACGCAAGTGTACTTTAGGAGCACTAGTGGCGATTGATAAACTTTGCACTCTACTCAGATAAGGATTTAGTTGAGGATATTGACTCCTCTACATAAATTTAATTTCTCTACTGATCTAAGATTATTTGATTTTCTTGCATGTTAGCTTGATATCTCTATTAAGCATTTGATTAAAATTGATTGCCAATAACTAAATTCAATTTAAAGTGATAAAATACAAAGACACCTAAATACAACCACCAATGTAAGATGCTTCATTTAAGGGATTAAGGTGCATATTACTTTTTATTTCACACTTCATATTTCACTAAACATTATATAACCATGATTAGATTGTGTGATGTTTGTTGTTTTTGTCTTTCTAGAGTTGACCAACCATTTGTAAAATTAGTTGATACTTCACTAGATGGTTTAAATTAATGACAAGAGTTATTATATATAAGGATATCTCCCAAAAGTAATTTGAAGGGATAATCAATTTACAAATTGTAGAAAGATAAAATGGATTCAAGCACATTGGAAACTAATTTTTTGTATTTAGACCTTACACCAACCCACCAATACCCCAGATTTGCATTTATTAGACATATCTACATATGCAAATGCATACAAGGCTTAATCTCCCATTTATGTGATATTTTTAACAATATTTTGAATATATTTTACAATAAAAATGCTTTTTTCTAAAAATTTCCTTGTATTTTACAATAAAAATGTTTAAATAAGACCTACAACCATCAAATTTAGGTTTTGATGCATGCATATACATATAGGATACTGTAGTACTTAAAGGGCATTAACAGTTTGTCAAAAATGTTCCATTAATGGTGTTAATAGTTTGCTGAAAATGTTCCATTAATGAGATAAAAATTTTGCTATGTATTTTAGGATAAATTTACATAAATACTATTGGAATTATGTGCCTCAATCCTATTGGCCTAAACGTCTAAGAAAGCAATGTTGATGTGACCGCTGAGATGTCTGGCCAAATTGCTTAAGTGTTACTTTCATGTCTTTACCGTTGACCTGCATTAGTGGTTAAAGATGTTGGCAATAGTGTTGTGTTACCGCTAACCCACAGTTGTGTTAGAGACTGTTGGTGGTAGTGCGGTGTTACCAATGACCCATGGCTTTGTTGGAGACTACTAGCAGTAGTGCGGTGTTACTGTTGACCCGCGACTATGTTAGAGAGTGTTGGTGGTAGTGTGGTGTTACCACCACCCCACAGCTGTGTTGAAGACCTCTTGTAGTGGTGCGGTGTAGTCACTACCACACCACAAGGGTGTTGTGTCTTGGTTGTGGCAGAGAGGTGGGTGTTGAATCTATTTGGCTGGACAAAGTATGTTGACTTGGCTAACTGCCAATGTGGTTGATGTTCATTGGAGGATTATAAGTGAGTTGGAGAAGTTTGTTCAATGCCCATGACCAATTGACAATTATTCCAATAGAAGAAAAACAAACTGATCTAAATAGGAAGTTGAACTATTTATTGTCGATAGAGAATGAATGGTATGGTATAAACATTTAACATTTTGCAATAAGAAAATAGAAGAAGATCTAAGCACAATTATGCTACCAAAATCTCTCCTGATAGAATTTCTTGATCAATATTTTGTTGTTAATCTATGTTGTATAATATGTGAGAGTATTGTAATAGTGTGAAGGTTGTAATAGACTGAGGTTGATCAGGGAAATGTAAAAAGGGGAGAAATGGAAATAGAATAGATTTGTTGCCAGTTTGTCTCTAGAATGAAATATGATGTAATCTCTATAAAGGCTTAGTGCTTGAGTTATATTTATAATTGTTCTATTGCATGAATAATAAAATGGTGATTTGGGCTTTTGGAGTGTGGGATTTTTATTCAAAATGGTTTTCCCCACATAAATTAATGTGTTATATCTCATCTTTCATCTTTCATGTTTCTTGGTTAGAATCTGTTAATGTTTCTTGTTGAAATTGAATTTACATGTGCTTCTCTCAAAAGGATTAATGTGGGAAATGAATTGTGTCTAATTTCGTTGTGTGGCATAGTTTTATGTGTCTTTGAGGCAATTTAATGAAATTAAAAGTTACCAAAGGCACTATTTTTCTTGGAGGTTTCTCTGAGATGATCAAAATTTCCAACAAGTTGTATAAAAGCCTTCTTTTGGTTGCTAGTATTTCTCCTATGAAGATTTCTTAGTCTATCAAGATTGAGGAAATTTGGAGGAATCGATTGATGTATTGATCCTTCAATGAGTGGAAGTCTTGTGGCATTCAGAGACAACATGTAGCTTGAAGGATGGTGAAGATGGAGAAAAAGGAGTTGGTCATGTTGAATTGTTGTGTCCCGTGTCTCCTAGTTGGCAATGGTATAACCTTAATGTATGAGGTGGAATTTTTCTACTTCGTGGTTGTGTTACAACAAAGATTTCATATTAGGTGTCTATGTGATAGGATCCTTGGTGATATGGAGAAGCTTGAGTTGTTTCTCAACCATTGAAGAGAGTGCTTATGTTGGGTGGTGTTTCTTGGTGTTGGAAGGCATTATTTTCTGTTAACCTCAAATGCATGAAGGTTGTGGAGTTAATCATTGGATGATTTGAAAGCTTCTAAAATATCCTATCCTTTTCTCAGATGCATGTGCATGTTGGTGATTTTGGAGTTGGCTTGATATGGGCCTAGAGTTCCTAAACTATTGTTGTTTCCTTTTAAGGATGCACTGTACTTGCATCACTAAAATCCATGCTCTTTGGATTTTATTGTTTTATATATTTTCATTTAAGGAATCTATGGTTATGCATATTCAGGATAATCCTTTATTCTGGTACAACTGGGTGATCCCATAAAGCTGGTTTACAATTTCTGTGAGTAACTAATTTTTGCTGAAAATCACATATTTTTAGAAAATATAATGATTTAAGCCTTAAAAGGTTCCATTTAAAGAATTCCAATTGAAGAGGGCTTGATCAAACTTCCTTAAATCAAACCCCCTTGGATAGAACCCTGCTAGTTTGAAACCATACCTATAACGAAGTCTCTTTTACACCTATCAAAATGCTGATAAAAAACCACTTTTGATTTACCTTTTGGTGGATCAAATGAATTCATTTAAAATTTATTTTTTGTAAGTATGTATTCCTTATTATAAGATTCCCAAAAATTATAATTTTAAATAAATTTAATTTCATTATTATATTTATTTTTTATTTCTCGTGAAAGTAGGTTTTTCACCGAAAATCAAGTTCTTTGTTCTGCACATGTGGAAAAATAGCATATTATTAAAAATAAAAATAAAAATATTAGTGCACCAGATATTGAAGTCCTTGATCTAACAAAGAAAAAAAATTGAATTTTGATACATACAAATAATGTTATGCGTTATACGGTCATGCTATGTCTGAATTATAATTGGTTTGAATTCAAAACTTGATTAGAGAAAAAATATTCATTAAAAAACTATCAAACTAAGTGGAAGCACTAGATATCAGAGTTACAAATCTAAATTCGAAAGAATTAGAATTTTATCCTTCATGGAAAAAAATTTATGCGTTATACAGTGAGCGTCACTTTTTAAAAATGATGTTTTCTGAAGAAAAAACAAGTTTTCAAGGGAGATGGAAAAATAAGTGCAATTTTATTCGAAAAAAATTGAAAAAATGTATTTAGAATCTATAGACAAAATTTCATGAAACTCTAGTTTGCATCATCTTCAAATTCCTTATGGTTTAGCCACTATAGGTGCCCAAAAGTGTGGATTTAGCTAAAAAAAATTATTTCAGTGTCCAATTTGGCCAAAAATTGTAAACCACTATGGCGGGATCACTCAACCATTATGGTGTTTATGTTTCAAAATTTTGAGTCATTCATGTGTGAAGTGGATATGGGTGTGCATGAGTGTTGTTGAACATAGTGGTTTTGTAGGTTTTACACAGTCAAGAAAATAACTTGTGGTTTTGTGGACTTGCTATTAAACTATTTTCTAGTCCCTAGATTTTGAGGCATTGTTCGATGAGATAGTTGCAGTTCTGCATACATTGTTTTTTCTTGGTATGAGGAGATGTGATGTATTCTCTGCATGGGAAGTTGTTAGTATGTGATTAGTCAGTCAACATTTCCTGTGGTGTTGCTTGTTGGGTTCCTAGACTATGGTGCTTGAGTTGTGGACATGATTAGAAAATCGGATTTGGACTTGATTTGGTGTTTGAGTCATGTTTTCTATGTGGTTATTCTCTTTGAGATCTCAGTGTTGTTGTTTTTAGTGTGATGATGGGTTTTCATTTTCAATGGGATTGATCTTCATGTTATGTAGTTCATGGTTTAGCTACCCATTGGTTATAGTGAGATAACTCGAAAGTAGACTGTCTATATCCATGAGGTTGATGCAATGTTTGTGTAGATTTGTTAGCTAGCATTTTTTATGGTCACTTGTGCATTGGTGTAGCTGCTTTGAGATAAGAGGATGGAGGGTTTTGAGTACCTGAATAGTCTGTTATGGGGACCTGTAGCATGTTGTATCACTATGTCATGGATAGCTTGGATACACTACTTTGTGTAAGCTTTTGATAGTGATGGTAATCTCTGCTTGTTTTGGAGATCTTAGTCCCACTTGATGGACATGTTAATGTGTCAACTTGAAGTATTTTCTGATTAACAGATGTTGGGTCATGATGCTTGAGAGCTCGGTTGTCACAGTTCAATGGGAGCTTTAGCAATGACTGTGGATTCATCACTTGGTGATGGATGGTCTTCTCTAGTGTTTTAGATGTTACTAGAAGGAGCTCTTAGATCCTATTATTGCAAAAGGGTTCTTTTTCATTTGCATGGACACTATTTGAATATTTTCAACATCTCAAAACCATGGAGGATTCTTGGAGTCTTTGGGTTGAGGTGTTGATGGTGCTTGATAGGTGATGTTGGTTTTGAGTTTGTTTGCTCTTGCTTATGCACTAGAGTTTTGGAATTATGCATTGCACTTGAGACCATGGTATGTTTACTTTGAGCATGGAATCTCCCAAGGGGGATGGTAAGGTCCTGATGTCATAATAATTTCTCGATTCAAATGATTGGAGCTTTAACAATAGTGTGGTAATTCTTTTTGTATTAGGTGCTTTGATCATTTTCCTAATACTTCATAATAGTACAGTGATGCATTTGGAGTTTAGCATGAGATGATAATTTGTAGGTGCTCATGGATACATGAAGAATAAGGTGAGGTTGTATTTCTCTTGAGAGGAGAGAATTGTTGATGGTTACTCTTAATGAAGATTTCAGCAGAAAGTATGAGAAGCCTACACCTTGATTGAACGTGAGCTCAACAGAGACCTATGAGGAGATTGCTCTTGGATTAGCCATGATGGATTGGATATCTTGAAGGAATATTCTCATTCCCACTCTTGGTCTACTTGAAATTTTATCGCTTGAGAGATATGGACCATTGTTTCTCTTAGGTGTTTTATGCTTTCTTTCATGGATATGGATCTTGAACTGCTATTAGATGATTATGAAGGATTCATTATGAGAGATGGATAGCATGGTTATCTCCTTATGCATTATGATTACATTCATTGATGTTGAGTTTAGGAGATGCATTGGGCGTATTTCCTAAAACAGGAAATGAAATAGTTTGATCTTCTTTGAGAGGATTACATCCATGTTGATTACATGATACATGTGTTATGTTTGATCTTGGTGATTGAACGAATGGATGTTGTTAAGGCTTTTCTCTTGAAGTTTTGAAGGACATCATACTTGACATAGTTGGTATTTAGACGTGTATGTAGGAGGATTTTCTACAGGCTCATGATGTGCAGAGGTGCTCTTTCTGGTCTTGATAGTCTTCCTGCATGTTTGGTTTCACATTACATTGGTTTGAGGTTTGGTTAGAGTTGTAGTGATCACTAGCTTGTCGTCATGTGTTTTCACTCATCTTCTTGGGTGATGACATGGAGGTTCTTAATCTTTTTCCTTTGTTGGGTGTGGAGAACTTGGGAAAGCTGTGAGGACTTGTGGTGAGAGTTGTTCTTGTAGGTCATTAATTTGGAGGTTGTACATATCATTGTGGATGTTTTCTTAGTACTACATGGTTATACTTTCTATGTTCTATGATTGGTAGACTTGTTATGATTTCAATCTTTCATATTTGGCATTTCTCATCTAGTGTGAGTTTTTGAAAGTGTTTGTTCTTCATCAACTTGTATACATGTGGACCTTGCAGTTGTAAGTACATGGGTTGGTTATGCTGGTGGCATATGTTTACTAATGTTTGATAACTTTAAGGTATGGATGATTGGATGTTCTAGCACTTGATGTGAGTGCTATTTTCAATCATGTGGGTTTATCAGTTGGATAGAAGCAGTCAGTCTAATTGTTGTTCTAGCTAATGCTTTTATCTTATTTTCTAGAGTGATGGCAGTATCTTGTTGTTGATATCACTGGGATATTTTTTCTTGTGTTCATTGGACTGGTGCTTATTTACCTTGGCTTGTACCCTTCTTCCATAGGTGGCATGTTGGAAGATGATAAGGATTGTTGTCTAAACAGTGGACATCTTAGATGTTGTTGTAGAAGTTTTGATCGAGCATGATAGCATGTTTTAGATCTATGTGGTTTTATGGAAGACTATGATTGGTTGCAATGTTGGACAGTTAGTTCCAGTTGGATACTTCATTTTGTTGTAGATTGTCTGGTAGATTGTTATTTGTGAAAACTTGTTGATTGGGTGTCTAGAGTGTTGTTGAACAGAGACTTGGACAAGAGCAAGATTTGAACTATTGGTGTCATGTAATCTTAGTAGTTCTTGAGTGATCTGGAGGTGCCAATGTGATCTTTGTCAAGTGGGAGATTGTTGGAATTGTGTGCCTCAATCCCACTGGGCTAAACCTATGAGAGAGCAATGTCAGTGTGACCATTGAAATGTCTAGCCGAATTGCTTAAGTGTTACTTTCATGCCTTTACCGCTAACCCACATTGGTGGTTAAAGATGTTGGCTATACTACAGTGTTACCACTAACCCACAACTATGTTGGAGACTACTGGTAGTAGTGCGGTGTTACCACTGACTCGCAGCTATGTTGGAGACTACTGTTAGTAGTACAGTAGTACTGCTAACCCACAATTGTGTTGGAGACTATTGGTGGTAGTGTGGTGTTACCGCCACCCCGCAGTTGTGTTGAAGATCTCCTATAGTAGTGTGGTGTAGTCACTACCACACCACAATAAGACTTGAAGGAGCCTGTGATAGTGCGGTGTAGTCATCACCACACCATGAGGGTGTTGTGTCTTGGATGCAGTAGGGTGGTGGGCATTTGAATCTATTTGGCTGGATGGAGGACACTAACCTAGTTGACTGTCAGTGTGGTTGATGTTCATTGGAGGATCACAAATGAGTTGGAGAAGTTTGTTTGATTTCTAAGAACAATTGATGGTTTGTCCAACATAAGGAAACAAACTGATCTATAGAGGAAGTTGAACTATTTCTTGTCGGTAGAGAATGAATGGTATAAACAATGAACATTCTACAATAACAAAAGAGAGGAAGATCTAATCAAGGTTATGCTACCAAAATCTCTTCTGATAGAATTTCTTGATCAATCTTTCATTGTTAATCGGTGTTGTATACTATGTGAGAGTATTGTAATAGTGCAAAGGTTGTAATAGACTGAGAGGTTGATCAATGAAATGTAAAAAGGCGAGAAAGGGAAATAGAACAAAGTTGTTGTTAGTTTGTCTCGAGAATGAAACATGATGTAATCTCTATAAAGGCTTAGTGCTTGAGTTGTATTTGTGATTGTTCTATTGCATGAATAATACAATGGTGATCTAGGCTTTTGGGGTGTGGGGTTTTTTACCCGAAAGGGTTTTCCCCACATAAATCTGTGTATTTTGTCTCATCTTTCATGTTTCTTGTTGAAACTAAATTTATATGTGCTACTCTTAGAAGGATTAATGTGGGAAATAAAATATGTTTGATTCCTTTTTGTGACATAGTTTTACATGTCTTTGAGTAAATTTAATGAAATTAAAAGTTAACGAAGGCACTACTATTCTTGGAGGTTTCTCTGAGATGATCAGAATTTCCAACAACTACAGCCATACAACTATCAAATTTAGCCTTGGATCTGATTCCCTAGGATGGTAGATCCCAACAACAATGGGGTAATTGACATAGGAGGACTTTCATCAACATACTGAAGTTTGTGTACTTTAATTAAGTACGTTGTAGGTATTTTGAATCTTTCTTTTCCATTTTAGCTTAGGCTGCTTGAGTGAACAAAAAAAATTAGGTTCAATCTTGAAATGGAAAACTTCAATAACATCCAAACCTCAATTTCTAGCTAGGCCTCGACCTAAACAATTTCTATTTACTCTAAAAAATAAATGACTTAATTCTATCCGATAACAATAGCCTAAGGTAGTTATCATTTTTTGTTGTTGTATTAGTTGTACAATAAATGAAATGATGACATTGATTGATTTGCTTGGGTACCTGAAATTGATCACCGCCTTTTGTTCTCATACGATGTACTTAAAGGAGTTCATTATCAAACCAACACTTTCACTGCAAAGGAGGAGAACAAAGGACTACAAAGAAGAAAACAGAGCTGCTTTCATTCCATAAAAGAGTATTTAGTCATTATATCTTCCCAATCCATATTTTCATTGACAAATGTAAAGAAAGTTTATTGTAGGTTTTCACACAAAAAAGATATCTTACGACGTTAATTTTATATATTTTATATAAAGATAGATAAAGTAGTTGTGAATTGTTTTAATTTTTTATAGAATTGATATTATGGTTATTGTCATTGTTATGTTAATTTCTTTGGTGTGTAGTTTTTTCCATGGGAAGCTTTTCAAGAGACGACTTTAGTAATTTTAATGATTTTTGTGGCTTTGTCACTCGGGTTCCAAATAAAGACTTAAGTAAGCCATAGTATCTTTTGTTCCTTTTGTATTTTTCCTAATGATATGGCTAAAATTCCATCTCTTTCAAAATAGTGAAGTTTTGTAACCACTTTTCACTTTGCAACATGTAGGGCATCAAGGAAGGGTGGTGTGATGGTGGAAGTATAGCTTTTGCTATTATTCTTGTAATTTATGTCATAGGCAAGATTTTTTTCTGGATGTTGTAGCCTTTTCTTTTGCTAGATATAATTTGAAATGATCTTTTTTCATCTTTGTGCTTGCTACTTTCCCTTCATAGAGAATCTTTCTCATAAAGATTAAGATCTCTTAAATTGAACTAAAAACTCAAAATTGAACTCTGAAATTTATATATAGTGAAAACAAATTTTGGCTACCTAAAGTAATATGATTTATTCAAGAGCTTTGTGTTTCCTATGATATTCTCCAATAAAATTTATGTGATGTGGAAAACTATTTTAAGAATTTGTATTCATATGGGAATTTCTTTTGTTGAGCATTTTGCTATATTTCACAAAAAATGTTTGTGACTGTTTTTTCTGATTTGCAGCCATTAGTGACTGCCGAAAATCTCTCCAATTCCAAAATTTGAATGAAGAAAAAAGGAATTTTCAACTGAAGGTGTATTTCTTCTTGTTATTTTCCTCCATCTTATATTTCATCAATAGACATGATGAATTCATCATGTTATTTTTTTATTGTCAATCTCTTTGATTTGATAGCATTTTTGCATTACCTATACAGGTTATCCGAGGGGGGGAGAAGATTTAAAGTTTACAATTTTTTTATCTTCTTGTTGGCGATGTTCTACCTTTAAATATTGGTGATCAAGTATATATGTAAACTATCTAACACTATTATCCAATATATTCGATAGTCCATTATGGAAATTTGACTATTGTTTTCTTAGATCTTTATCATTATTCATTTCTTTTCAGGTCCCTATAGATGGCATTCTAATTGAAGGACATTCCTTGTCAATTGTTGAATCTAGTATGACTAGGGAAAGAGAATATATTTGTCACTCTCTCTTATTTTTCCTCCTTTGTTTGTTTGTAATATGATAGATATAATTTTCTGATGCCAAGTGTTGGGACATTATCATCAACTATAACTACACCATTTTGGGTGTAAGTTCACAAAGATAAAAAGAAATACATTTTTGATGTCTAGATGTAAGGTAGGAGATGGCTATGGAACAATGCAGGTAAATTGTACCAAAAATTGCGTAAACTATACAACTATCAGTCTTGCAAGTGTGAAAAAAATTAGGTGACAGTTCAAATAATAAATTATCATACTCTCCCACAAAATTTAACTTCATTCTTGCAAGTGCAGAAAATTTTAGGTGACATTTCAAATAATACATCATCAGTCTCTCCCCAAAAATTTAACTATCAGCCATTGCAAATGGGAGAAATATAAGTTGACCATGAAAATAATAAAGTAACAGTCTCCTCCCCACGTAGAGAAAAAAACACACATATATCCACTATCTTCCTTTATAAAAAGATCAACTATGTTTCTGGGATTGCTAAAAGTATTAACCAAAATTTTCATAGGCTATTCAAGTGTCAATCGTGCAAGTGGGATAATTATTAGGTGACAGTTGGAAATAATAAAAATATCAGTTTATCCCCCAAAATGTAACTCAGTCATGAAAATTGGGGGAAATACTAGTATAGATATTGTAAATACATCTATAAAAAAATGACAGAGAGATATCAGTCTCCAGGTATTTTTTTTTTCTAGGAAATTTTGTATTTATCACATATGTCTCCAGTTATTTTATTTTATTCAAACTATATTTATGCTGAAGGCATTCCCTCTATGAACAAGGCAACCTGTAAAAGTGTATGGGCAGTGATCTTGAGTATTAAGCAAATCTTAGCCATTCGTCATTTTTTCACCATTTTCTAGTTGTTTTTCATCATTTTATGCTACTTTCCTTTTCACTATGGATTTCCACTCCTCCAAACTCTTCCTCACTGGTATCAACCTTTCACTTTATAATCTGGAAAGCTATAGCCTAAAAATAAGGTTTCAACGAGGGTTTTAGGAGAGAGGACTCAGTAGTTGTGCACCTTAACTTCATGCTTCTAATTATCTTATGTGGAAATATCAAATCACTTCCAATTTTTTACAGCAGCTTATTTGGCAGGTCCCCTGTGTATAGGTTTCGTTTCAGGGCCAAATCATCAACTATGATGCCACATCAACATATTTTTTGTCAAGATGTAGTTGACCAATACCTGTGCATTCACATCATGGGTAGTTGAGTGTTGATGTGGCATCACATGATTGGTTACTTTTTAGATCAAAGGAATAAATTTTTTTTTAATTATGGGTATTCATGTCACAACTATTAGTCATTATATAAACAACTACTATCACAACTATTGGAAATTATATAAATAACTACTATTACAACTATTGAAACATGCTCAACTACTTGGCCTACTCCCCTACAGTATGTTTATTAACATGAAAATTATGGCCAAGATCCCAATAATGAGCACACTGAGGTTTTAACATTGTGTGTAATGGGTACGCTAAAGAGGTGTGGAAGGCGAATTAGGAAAAAAATTGGTCTATTTTGTGTAAATATTTTATAGCACATGTGGTAAATTGGTAGGTCATTTAGTAAATGATGTTTGTGGAATAAAGGTCTCAATGGAGAAGTGATAGGTTAAAATCAACTATGCATCCTTTTATAGGGATCCAAACATGATCAAAACAAAACCTCTGAATGAGGAAGATAATTAGTCTCCATTACCAGCAAGGTCATGTTATGTCTGCAGTAGAGAGAGAGGGAGAGATAGGGATGGAAAGAGTGAGGGATATAGGGGGAAAGAGTGGGAGAGAGAGAGGGTGGGGATAGAGGAAAAAATGAGTGATACTTAAAGAAGAAAGAGAGGACTTGAGAAAGACAGGGATATACAAAGAGGGAAGAGGGAGATAGAGATATCAAGAGGTAGAGGGAGACAATGATAAGAGAGATAAAATGAAATAGATATCAAGAGAAGAGATATTAATAGTTAAAATTGCATCTATAACATCTAAAAACATCTCCTTCCATTATGTTGTGATAGATGGTCTATATCCAATTATAGATTTCCTATACCAATATTTGCAACTATAACATGTCATTAATAATTGTACCTATTTGGAAGGTGCAATTTTAATAGATGAGAGGGGCAAGGGAGGAGACCACTTGCAAATATCATAGGACATGTCATTTTAAATTGAATATGTACTAAGTTATAACATGTTTGTTGGTTTGAAAATATATTGTGATCCACCCACTATATATTTTTTCACTTCTCTTGTTTAATTTTTGTTTTTATAATTTTGTGAGTTTTAAATTACATTATGCCTTTATTCTCCTTATAAAAACTCTCATACATGTTGTAGACACCTAAAAATGGTTTGGATAATCTAATTAATTAAATATGATTTATTTGATTCATCTACTTAGTAAATAAATAGAAATATTTTTTTATATTAAGTTCACTTTTAATTCTTCTATTATTTTCCTCTTAATTAAATAAAGATATCCCAAAAAGTCTTATTTAATTATCATATTCCTCTTTCATTAACTAAACAAATATCAAATATTTGCTTTATTTAATTAAATCTTCCTTTTTTGCTAAAATTTGAATAAGTAAAATATATTCAAATAAGTGCATAAATCAAATCCCTCTATTCACTCACCAATAAAACTAGTTTTTTCAAATCTAATTAATTTAATTATCATTCACGGGAAAATCCTCAGGGACAAACCTGCATGCAATCCTCTTAATCTTCTACCTCAAATCTTTCCTCTCATCTCTCCTAGTGTTTTCATGGGGAGGAACAATCCTCAATGATCAGATCCATCTTCTCATCTCATACCATTCAAAATCCCCATATTTAATCTCAGCCTCTATTGTGTTGCCCTTGTGCAAAAATGTTGTCAAAAATCTATATATATAGCCTCCTGAAGCATAAAAAAGACTCGAGAATTATCATATTTTGTGCAAACTTACTCTACAGGAATTAGTACTCAAGCAAGCAAGCAATCATAAGCATCAATATTAGCATTTTAGTATCATCATTGCATAATGGCATCAATAGATTTCATATCACGACAACATCATTAGTTTTTACTGTAGATTCTGTTTATCAGGTTTCATGTCAGGATAGTTTACGGTAGCTCCATATCATCTAGAAATCATTCTTAATCATCACATCATTGCATTTAGCATCCATTCCATTCTCTAAATAGGAATTTTAAACAGTTACGGTGCTTACAAATTTGAGAGATTCTGTAACTTGATAAATATTTGGAGATAGAAGACAATGAGACATCTTCATTGTTTTCAATGTTTTAAATTAGTCAAATTCATGTTTAATTTTGATACAATGTTTCATTAAGAGGTGTATTTAATTTTATTTAGTTTACATTTTCCACACTTACATTCTGGCACCCACCGTGGGCCCGTACCCCATGTTTTTAACAAGTTTTTCTAGAAATTTTTCATACAGGAATCTGACGTAATATGTTTTAGCATGATCGGAAGATTCTATAGCACTTCTGAGAAAACCTATAGCGCATCAGAACTCTATTCTAGCACTTCTGAGGAAAATTATAGCACTTTGAATTAATATTTTAGTGCTTCAATTCTACAATCCAACACAGGCCGAATGTAACATCTAGCATCTGTTTTAGCTTGTTTCTAAAATCCTATAGCACTATAGCCTAATTCTATAGCACTTTTGATAAATTTTATAGCGCTTCTGATTAAAAATATAGTGCTTATGACACGTCTTTTAGTGCATCCAACAAAACATAGTAAAAATTTAATAAAAAAAAAACAACTCTGTTTTAGCGCTTCTGATGAATTATGTCGCACTTTTAACCTCTGTTTTAGCGCTTTGGCAGTCATCTTAAAATGACCATATCTTAGTCATACAAAGGTCTTTTTCAAAACTTTTTTTTTTGACATGGGGTAGAATTTCATAGGCTATTCAAAGGTGTAGGTATTTCTCAATTTTTGTAGTGAAAAGTTTCAATTTTACATTTAAAGTCAAATCACATGGTAACTTGGTCTAAGTTTTAGGGTTTTATGCTTAATCATTCATCTAACCCTTATATGTTATTATTTCTTTATCTCATCTAAATTTTTTGAGCATTTATTGTAGGTTTTAAGAAGAACATGGAGCATTGAAGTGAAAGAAAGCATTTGATATCCATTGCAATAGTGTTTTCAAACACTCATGGGAAAATAACCCATCATATGTTATTTTTCATTCATGCTTTAGGGACAACTAGCATTACTTTGAGATTAAAATTAACCATCTACACAAGATTTGTCAAAGTTGGTTAAAAAGAGCATTAGAAACTCATTAGTTTTTGGATTTGGACTTAAAATGAATCAATCTAGGATAAACACTTCTTCAGTTGGTTTTAAAATGAATCAATCCTAGGATAGTCACATTTACAATTGGACTAAAATTTATCAATCTAGGGTAGTCACCAAAATTTTCAATTTGGATTTAAAAATGAACACCATGTCTTTTTTTGAAGCAATATCTTCACTATTAAGCAACATCTTCACAAAGATATAAAATTGTCGTTTGGGCTCTAAAATTGAACAAGTGATTTCTATGTTTGTCTGGTGATAGGCATATGATCTTCCCTTAACTAGATGATCAAAAAGCTAGACTCATCATTTTTATGCATTCTTCAAGTTTTATTACATCGTTTAGAAGGCCTTCCATAATGGGAAAAATTACTCACCCTATGAGAACGACCTAAGTGGGTTGAAACCAAAGCTAGGTTTTTCCACCCCACTATAAAATTTAAAGAAAATATGGGGAAACCCATTTTTTCCGAAAGTATGCAAGATAACCATCCCCAAAATCATTTTTCTAAAGGTTGGAAGGTCTATTGAGGGAGTTTATCACTTGTCACTCCAAATGGAAACCCTTTCTAAGAACCTAGTGTATTATCCAACCAAGTAAGTAACCAAACATTGTAATACTCGGAGTGCAAGGGGAGGGAAGAATCTACCCCCAAGACACTCACCATATAATTTCCAAGGACTGTTTGCTCAGGGGATTGGGAAATCTAACCTTGAGCACACACCTAGAAAAGATAAAAACACATGTGCCCTCTAGGGGGTGACATGGATGTATGAGTCAACACAATTTTAAGCTATGGGCTATTGAGTATAATGATGACATTTTGACTATTAAGAGTGAGTCTGTTTAAAGTGCTTTATTGTTATCAAACCAGTGAAAATAGGACCATGTGTGGTTCTTTTGAACATACACTATCTGTTTAGATTACAACTCTTGAAAAACAACTGTCTACATTTGATTGTTGTGTATTCCAAAATCATTAAAATCTAGATAAAGATCATCCAAAAAAAATAAAAAAAGCAACACAAAAGAGTCAAGACATAATAAAATAGTGAAATTTATTATTAGGGATTGGAAATCCACAACATTTGTCAAAAAATCCCTCACAACAAAAGTAAAAAATCCAAAGAATAGGAAATTGAAACTCAAACCACCATGGCTGAAATAAATAAGGATCAATTGAATGCTTTATCTTATCAAATTAAAAAACTTCAACAACAAATTTGGGATATGAAAGGGGAAACAAACACAGAAAGATATCTACTACTAGACATCTACCCATATCCTCTTGACCAAACAATTAACATGAGACCTTCTTCACCAAAAAATACATCATCCAAGTTCAATGTGGTTGAATTGTTGCAAAAGTTCAATAAGCCCAAATCTAAATCCTCAAACACAAATGATATTAAGAAATATTGTAATTTCATGCATTTATCTCCATCTACCATAAGCCAAAATAAGCCTCAAGATTATTTCACTCAAGTTAACAATTCCATCCAATCATCCTCTTCTATCATATCTTCAACATCCAATAATTCATGTCAATCTCTTAATCCAAAGCATGCTAGCATACACTCTCCTACACATCAAGATCAAAATATTCTTTCCACTCCATCCAATGATGTCAAAATTCCAAAAAATCTTCCAATCCTTGATCAATATCCCATTTCCCAAGAATCTTATGATGATCCCCTCCTTTCACTTTCATCCAAAAATAATTCCCTTCCATCTCAAGAGACAAGTATCCTTCCAAGTTCTTTTTCCACATCATGTAATCAATCCATACCATCTCATGATTCTATTGCATCACAAGAGCACATGTGATATTTCTTCCATCCTATCTAATGATGTCTTACCAACTGATGATCAAGACACACTTTCTACAAAATCTCATGATTCCCTTCCTCATCAAGATCTAGATATGCTTCCATTCAAGGATACCCTTTCATCGCATGAAGATGATTATACTTCTCATGATCAAGATATGCCTTTCATACCACTTCATAATCCTTTTCCAAGTCAAGATCAAAAAATCCCATCATCCCCATGTCAAGAGCCTATCACACCTATTGAAGTTATCCATGAACCCCACAGCTATAAATTGGGATCCTCCACTTTTATCCATTCTGGTTTACTTCCAACACCTATCCTCTCATCCATATCATATCCTTCCCAAAATGGACTCACATATTGTTTCACAAAAAATACATATCCCATTGGTAAAAAAATGTCTCAAAGTATGAATTACAAAGGAAAAGGATTAGGCCTTCATGAGCAAGGTATCCTAGAACCCCTTTCTATTCACATAAACCCATATCACCACGGCCTTGGTTATATACCTAAGTTTCCTAATCCACCAAACATTCCATCTATCCTAAGTCTTCATCCTAGTCCATCAAACCTTCCCTCTATCCTGGTTCCATATCCTATTTCTCAAGAATAGCAAAGACACACATCCTTGATGCCCTTTCAAAATTATACCCACATTAACTCATACATAATACCCCCATATCATTCATCTCAATCCACCCCTCCCATTGCTTTTGGAAGCAATTTGGGTGCCAAATATCAAAAGATTCTATATCAAAATCCACATGTATCAAAGGATCAACATGTCTCCTTGAAGAGACATGCAAAAATAAAAGAAAATTTGATCCAAAATCAAAAGAAAAATCTAAAATTGCACAAAGGCCCATCAAAGCAAAAAGGAAATTTTCAAAGACCAAAAAGGTCCATAAATCAAAAAGAAAAATGTCAAAGTTCACAAAGCCCCACAAAGAAAAAATCAAAGTCAAAAGTCATGTAGATTCCTAAAAGTCTCATAGAAGCAATAAAATCTAAATTGGCACCCAAATTTGCTAATCCAAAAATTTCCTCCAATTTTCCATCTAAAAACCTATCACCTTCCAAATTCATTTTTCCTCCATCACTCCACCACCCTTCAAGGTGTGTGTCAATGTTGATCTTTCCACCCTTTCCATCCTTTCCATCTATCCATCAATAGGCCTTCCAACCTCCTATCCATTATCCAACATTCATTCCCCATCATTCTCCTTTAATCCAAACCCTTGCATAAATCCCTAGATTCTTCCATCATATCATTAATCTTCCAACATTTAGGAGTCTAATTCCCATTTTCCATGGTTTATTAGAGGGATATTTGGTTGTGAAACTTGATGATTAATTCCTTCCTCCATCTCCCTATCATCCATATCCTATCTTCCATATTCCTCTTGCACTCTACACTTAGGGACATGTTTCGTCCATCTTATCATTCATGGTCATTATCCTTTCTATGCCCATTCCTTACATTTCCACCTTTGATCTTGACAAGGGTAAGGATCTTCTTGAACATCATATATCTTATCCAATACACTTTTTCCATATCTTCTATACCATATCCTTCACCTTATCTGTATTCCATCATTCTTACTAGATACATCCTTTCTTCCCATCCTTCGTCTTGATGACGAATAGGGGGGAAATACTTGGGCCTTGTATCTCTATCTTATCTAGCTGATGTTGATCACACCATTCATTTATTTTTATCCTTTCTTTATTCCATTTCATATCTCCTAGATTATCAAAATCCATGTCACCATGTCCCTTTTCAACCTTGAATCTTATCATGCAAATCATATTTGAGCCTAGTTGTAAAACATTAATCCAATCCTCATATCTATTGTCAATCAATCCTAAAAAATCATCAATCTTATCGCACTTAGAGGAAATTAGTGATCCTAAGTACTTATCATCATCATGCCTTATGAAATAAATCATTTCTAGTATCTTAATCAATCAACCATTATCATCTTTTGACAAGAGATATGTTGCTTGTGTGACATGTTTTGTAGTGAATCTTTCATTTTGATCTATCATTTATCCATGGTTGTATTACCTCTATTGTGGGTCATATTGTTCCTTCAATTAGTCATATAATCTCATTTCATCTTAAATATCCTGAAAAATCCAAACAAACAAACAAGCAAACAAAAAAAATCATAAAATCTAAAAAGGTGCAAGAAACCTCATGTACATAACCTAGCAATATAGCTATGTCTCACCCTAGTTTGGGGGAAACATCTCAACCTCACTGGGGGAAATAAATATTGAGCTTAACAAAATGGAAAAAAAGCAACAAAAAGAGCGATCAAAACACAACCCAACATGAAACATCAATCACCATCAGAAACACATCAAACATCCATATCACAATAGAAAATCCAAAAAAAAGACAAGTCAAAAAGTCGGTCTCAAAAAGCCAAAAACATGAGTCTGTGTCAATCAAACTACGTGGTCTCTGCATGTATAACATAGGCAAGGCTAATCTTTGATTAGTCTCTAAGGCCCCTAGGATAGGTCTTTAGGTTAGGTTTGATCCAAAATCTCAAAAAAACAAAAACATCACAAAATCAAGATGGACAATCTAATCTAAATAATGATTAAAATACTTTAAGAAAAATTTAGATATGTTGTACTTTGATCATTGTTATCATTTCTTTGGAGCAACTCAATGATGTATTGAACTAGAGAAGCCAAGAAGAAGAAATGGTATTTTTCTTTGTTTGTTGTCTATGAATTAATCATAATTACTATGTGAATCATCGTGGGAAATGCTCTACAAAGTATCATGGATGACATTCCAATTCACATAGGAAAAATGGTTAATTCTTGTCTGTTTTATGCAAGAAATGCTCAGGTCATCTCAGTTTAATTATACCTCGATGCTTGTGTTCCCTTGCAATATCAATAATCATGGAAGTAGTACGCAGGTCATCATTAGTTTACATTATACCATCGATGATTGTACTCACTTTCAACATTTTAAAAGCTCAATGATGATAAAAAGAATGATAAATGGACTGTTAAGATTTCGATGCTTGCATATGTATATTTGCATGGTTAAATTGGATTGCATTCATATTAGTTTTGTATCTGCATTATAGATTTTCCACATCGACTGATGATATCTATATCAGCCTACACCAGATGTAGAATCTTGTCCCGCATCTTTGGAAATAATTCTAAAATCCTCCTATGATCATAACATATCGCAAATCAACAATATTATCAATCAATCAAAAATCAATCATCCTATCAATCTAATTGGCTTGAGTGATACTTTTATCAAATCTCGTGAGCGACTATCATTGAACCTCACCTATCATGACATCAATCAATCATCAACCTATCATTGACCCTCACCTATCATGAGGACAATCATCAACCTATCATTGATCTTCACCTATCATTAGGTCAATACATCAAATCAACCTTGTCTATCATGTGGTCAATAATCAAGCATCATTGAACCTTGCCTATCATGAGGTCAATACATCAATTCAACCTATCCTATCATGAGGTTCGTCAATCAAACTATAATTATTCCTCACCTATCATGAGGATAATTATCATCACTCAATCATCAGGCCTCGCTTATCATGAGGTCAAATATCATCTAATTGATCAAATCATCAATCATATCAAATCAAAGGTTTACACAATCGAAAATCATCAAACACAAGGAGGCAAAGCAAGGCCACTTTCTACATCAATTATCAGGAGATAAATTATTTTATCATAAAATCTTCATCGAATCTATATCAAATCATCAGAAAATAAAAAAAAAGTCAAAAATTCATTATTTTATCTCCTGAGGGGGCATATATCCATCAATCACCTGAAAACATGTCTGGGGCATTCTAAAAAAAATTCTTATTCAATACTAGCAACAATAGCACAAAAATTTCTTTGAGGCAATGCATAAACACATCACTACAAAGAGGGGAAAAATGTAGACACCTAAAAATGGTCAAGAGAATCTAATTAATTAAATATGATTTATTTGATTCATCTACTTAGTAAATAAATAAAAAAAATTGTTTATATTAAGTTCACCTTTAATTCTTCTATTATTTTCCTCTTAATTAAATAAAGATATCCTAAAAATTATTATTTAATTATCATATTCCTCTTTTATTAAATAAACAAATATAAAATATTTTCTTTATTTAATTAAATCTCACTATTTTGCTAAAATTTGAATAAATAAAATATATTCAAATAAATGCATAAATCAAACCCCTCTATTCACTCACCAATAAAATTAAATTTTTCAAATCTAATTAATTTAACTGTCATTCACAAAAAAAGCCTCGGGGACAAACCTACATGCAATCCTCTCAATCTTCTACTTCAAATCTTTCCTCTCATCTTTCCTGGTGTTTTCATGGGGAGGAACAATGCTCCATGATCAGGTCCACCTTCTCATCTCACACCATTCAAAATCCATAGATTTAATCTCAGCCTCTATTGTGTTACCCCTGTGCAATTTTTTTGCCAAAAATCTATATATACAACCTCCTGAAGCATCAAAAAGATCAGAGAATTATCATCTTTTGTGCAAACTTACTATGTAGGAATTAGTACTAAAGCAACCAAGCAATCATAAGCATCAACATTAGCATTTTAGTATCATCATAGCATCATGGCATCAGTAGATTTCATATCATGACAACATCATTAGTTTTTACTGTAGATTTCATTTATCAAGTTTCATGTTAGGATAGTTTATGGTAGCTCCATATCATCTAGAAATCATTCTTAATCATCACATCATTTCATTTAGCATCCATTCCATTTTGTAAATAGGCATTTTAAATAGTTACGGTGCTTACAACTATGAGAGCTTATGTAACTTGATAAATCTTTGAAGATAGGAGACAATGAGACATCTTCAGGGTTTTCAATGTTTTAAATTAGTTTAATTCATGTTTAACCTTGATACAATGTTTCATTAAGAGGTGTATTTAATTGTATTTAGTTTATATTTTCCACACTTACACATGCAATAGTAGAGAAGGGATGCAAGACAATGGGAGCGATCTCATCCATTCATAAAAAAATATTACACAAAGGAGATGATTTGGGGAAGTGTAGCTGACAAGGCACAATGTGGAGATCAAGCCTAAAGTCCACAAGAATAAAGCCTTTTACTTATGTATAGGCCCAAAGGACTATATCAGTTGTGATTGAGGAAACTGGGGAAAAAGTGCATGTTAAGGCTATTAAAATTAACACCATTTTGGTTGTGAAAGTTGGTGAAAAAATTCCTCTAGATGGCCTTGTGATATCTGGTACAAGTTTTGTATAGGAGAGTAGCTTGACAGGTGAATCTATTCCTACAGAAAAAGAAGTGGGTAAGGCAGTGTGGGGTGGCACTAAAATTATTTTTTCAATTCAAAGGTTTTGTTTCATTCATGTTTAGATAGTTGTAAATGGATGGATATCACTTCCCCATTGACACCTTTATTGCACAAATGTATAAAAAATAGATTTTTTTTTTTCAAAATAACCTTCTACATCTCTTTCGCATACCCATTGTACACCAATACATACTTCAATCACATGAGTAAACCTTCTTGCATTACACCTATAGTTGATCATTATGCTTGCATGGTTGACCTTCTTGCCAGAATGACTATCTTGAAGACACTATACTTGCATGATTGTATTCATATAGAACACAAGAAAAGCTTATAATGTCAGGATATGTTCCACAATGGTTCATTAATTCAAATATTTTGAGACTATCCTTGCAAAATCCATATTGTGCATATCTTGCAATCATTGCATTCCATGAGATAACTTCAGGGAATTTTTTCAAACAATTCATGTGGCTTTTCTATGCTTTCATGTTTTGCATACATGTCCACCAGGGTAGTTGCAACTGCAACTGCAACATCAATTGTAAAAACAACATCAAGTGCTCTTGGATGGTATTCTTGAATCTCTAGCATTTGAAGGGAAAATTTGAATGGATAACACTAAATGCGATATAAGTGCATGCCCCATATTTATGTAGCACTTGATTTGATCTATTTGATGTGTGGATGGACTCCAACCATCAGCCATCTGCCATTTTCTATTTCTAATCATGGCTGCCTTCCCATTAATTTATGAACAAATACTCTCTTGAATGATTTTACATTGTGACTAATTTTTGGTCACAACAACCTTCAGAAAAACTCATGCCCAAAATTCAATAAAGAAAAATTTATGCACAAATTCTCTCTTGAATTATTTCTAATTGTGATATTTTTTAACTTGCACAAAATTCAATAAAGAAGAATTTTTGCACAATTTCTCTCTTGAATGCTTTCAAATTGTGAATTTTTTTGTACCTTATATTGTGTGGATGAAATTTGAAGTTCCTAGTAGTTTCCTGTTGCATCATACTATGAGGTAAGTGTGGCTCTGCTAACTCATATTCATTAAGATTTATGTTTGTTGATCATTAATAAAAATTCTAATGAAATATCCATACAGAATGAATGTCAGGTTCTATATGCTTTTTCTTCTGATGAGTCTTTTTCTATGCAAGAGGATTGAATGCTTCACATGAATTGTGCTTTGAATTATTTTCTAGAAGGAAGCTTCTACTTGGACACTAGCAATGCGAGCCTAACACTCTTATCATTTTGTCATATTTTGTAGGTTACTTAACCTTATGAAGCAAATTGGCCTAGATACCCTATGATGAAAATCAGTCCAACTTCTATATTGAATTGTTCACGTAGTTGGTTGAGCCTTACAATTGTTGTATTTGGGAAGTTCCTTCAACTTTTGAAGAAAATTGCTACTGTTATATGTATCTTTTAAAGAAAATTGGTCCAAGTATTTCATTGGATTGTAAACATCTTGGTTTGTTGTTAAATTAATTGTTTTATTATAGAGTGTGTATACTTCTATACACTTGGCCATTGGAGTGAATGGCCCTACTTTTCCCAATACTTGCAGCTGCATTCCTCATCTTTAGTTCCAACAACTATGAAGTCTTCTTTGAGACATGTGAAGAGAAATGCAAGGTGTATCTTAGGTATCTTACGTTGTTTTAGATTTAAGCTCTCTATGACTAGCTTGGGGTATGTTTGCTGACCATTTTCCCCAAGGAGAGGATTGGATGGATTGATAAGCCATCAAAGTTAATTGGCCAGGTTTACACTCTACTAGACTTGATGGGTCTCCAATAAAAACAAATTTCAAAGAACATTCTAGTTTCAGAGTATCTATAAAAATAAATTTTGAAGAACCTTCTAGTTTCAAACGTATCTCATGGCATGGCATTTTTGTTGTTTCTTGCTTTTTTAACATGCCATGAGTACTAATTTTGTATTTCCTGTAGGTAATTCTAAAGCATGATATCTACGAATCACTTTGAAGAAATTTTTGGGGGACACCTAATGATGAATATTAGGTTAACGTTGCTAGCTATTTTATAACATTATTTTAGTAGTTTTTGCTAAACTATAAACTTTCACTATGGGAATAATTTTTTGTTATCTTTTGAAATTCAAATTGAGATACTTTTCCTCATTCAATTTAATAAACTATTTTTTTTCTTTGTCATCTTTGAAGTTTAGGCCTAAGTTGAAGGTGAGGATATTCTTGAGTTTTTTGGAGGATGAATTTTCTCATTATTTTACCAAATCTTTATATTCTTTCACTTGACTATAAAATTTTCCTTTTTCCTCCCCACTAAATAGCCATTTGCGGTGGACCCCTATTGGCTGATTGTTGCATGCCTATGCATGTGACTGCTAGTTAATACCCTAGCCACAAAACTTTTTGTTGATTGAGTTAAATGACTCCTCTTGTTTTTTTTAAATAAATCTTAGTAGTTTTTCAGAAGCTATGCATGCACAAAAATTGGATTCATCTTTTGTGGGTGAGAGCTCTAAGCTCAAGAAAGTGAATGGATGCCTGTCGTGGAGTCAAGATCAACCTGTTTTGGTTATCTCTCCTGAATTTGTTCAGGAGGATATCGCTTATTGGAGCCAACATGTTTTGATCTACAAGTTCTTGGGTATTCAGGTTCCTCTCTCTGCATTAGAATCTTGGATCCATCAAACCTGGCAAGTTGAGGGGGGTTTTGATTTATTGGTGGCTGCAAGTGGCTATTTCATGGTCAATTTTTCTTGCATCTCGGATCGTAACCGTGTTTTTGAGGGAGGGCCATATTTTTACAATCATGTTGGCTTGTTCATTAAGCCTTGGAATGGCGGTTTTAATGCGACAAAAGATCTTCCTACATGGGTTCCTGTTTGGGTTCATCTTCCATGGCTGCCATTGGAGTTTTGGAGGGAGGATATCCTGCTTCGGATTGTTGCTCTGTTGGGGAAACCGGCTACCATTGCTCAAAATACTTTGGATAAAAAGGTATTCTCTTATGCTCGCATCTGCATTGAAATTGATTTAAATAACCCCTTGCCAGATTCTTTGGAAATTTGTATTGGATCTGCCTCGTGGATTCAACTGCTTGATTATGAGTCCCTTCCTTTTCGTTGCCGCTTTTGTCACGAGTATGGACACCTTCAACACCAGTGTCCTTGGTCACCCAAAGCTGTAGGGGTGTCTTCTTCTCCTTCTTCTGGGCCTTCGGTGGAGAAAGGGGATAAAGGGAAGGCGTCTGGGGGTGAGGGTGGGCCTGATAAGGATGGCTCTATCCCTGTTAAGTAGAGAAATAAAGGGAGGGGTCACAAGCGGGCCTATAAGGATAGTCAGAGTGACCAGGGTTTCAATCATTTTGAGGTCCTAGATAATCAGGCTTTGGAGGAAGGTATTCCTGTTGATCTTTGTTCTGGGGCCACTGGTATGGATGTTGGGTTGGATACAGGGCTGGAGAAAGCAATTGTTGTTCAGAATATTGCTCCAGCATTGGAGCAGGGGAGTTCGGAGCCTCCTAGGGCCTCTGTAGATGTGCAGGATGATATCATTTTAGCAGATTTAGCTAAGACAGTGTTTTCTTCAGGTAAAGGTCGAGGATCATCTCCTGCTTTGGGGGTGCTGCAATGCCCTCTCAAGAAGGGGCATTTTGAATTTTCTTCAAAAGTTAGTCATAAGAAGGATGCAGACAAGATTAAATCTACTGGGGATCTATTGGTAGAATCTATTGCTATTAAGATGCTTGAGGCCCACTTCTCTCAACCTTCCTCATGATTATTCTCTCATGGAATGCAAGGGGGTTGAATAGCACCTCCCATCAAAAGGCTATTCAAGATTTGATTATTGGTCATTCTCTTGATATCTTTTGTGGCTGGTCATCAAATTCTTAATGGGGTGGTGATTGCATCTAAAGCCATTCATTCCATGGCTACCTCTCAGGACAGGTCTATATTTATCAAGTTGGATATGGCCAAAGCCTATGACAGAGTTAAATGGAGTTTCTTTCAGAAGATTCTGCTGGCCTTTGGTTTTTCCTCTGACTAGGTGAGCTGGATTTTGAGTTGTGTGACTTCTTCCTCCTTTTCGGTTATTGTGAATGGGGAACCTTCTGAGCTTTTTGGGGCTACTAGGGGCCTTCGTCAGGGGGATCCGCTCTCTCCTTATTTTTTTATTATTTTGGCTGAGGGGCTTGGCTGGCTTCTTAAGTTTTAGGTTTCACATGGCTTGATTCATGGTTGGCAGTGGGGGATGGGCTTGCCCACGCTTTCTCATCTCCAATTCATGGATGGAACCTCTCTTATGGGACTAGCTTGTATTGGGGAGGCTGATTCCTTCAGGAAAACTTTGGACATCTACCTTGCGGCTTCAGGCCAGAGAGTCAATGAGCAATAGTCTTTTATATTCTTCTCTAATACTCCTCAAGCTATCTAGTGTCAGATTGCTGCTATTCTACGGTTTCAAATTGGGTCTCTTCCCTTTGTCTACTTGGGTATTCCTCTTGCTATTGGCTATCAGCCTAGATCCTCATGGCAACAGTTGCTTGATAAGCTTAGGCGGAAGGTTACTCATTGGACTCATCGTTGGTTGTCCTCTGCTACTAGATTGACTCTTCTCAAGTCTATTATCCAGGCCCTCCCCATCTACAGGTGCTTTGTTCAAGCGACTCCTATGTATTTCCTTAAGGAATTTGATGCTCTTTCTCATCAATTTTTTTGGAGCGGTAATTTGTTGTCTTCAAAATAGAGCCTTGTTAAGTGGGAATTAGTGTGTAGACCAAAGCAGGAGGGTGGTCTTGGTTTATGCTCTGCTATTTTGAATGGGAAAGCTCTTGCTGCCAAGCTTTACTGGCACTGGTGCATCCATCAGCACCAGTTATGGGCTCGTATTCTCAACCATAAATATCTTCGAGGTGTTGCTTCTTTTGAGGTCCCTCGCTATCCTCTGGAAGGGAGTGGTTCTAGGATTTGGCATGCTTTGAAAGTGGGGGCGCAGTTGATTAAGGATGCTCTTTTTTGGATCTGTCATTCGGGGTCACAGACTTTGTTTTGGTTAGATTCTTGGGATGGTCACCCTCCTATTCTCTCTTCTTTTCCTCATCTTCAGCCTCTTTCTGAGGTTTTTAGTGCAAGTGGCTGGGATACTGTGGAGCATTATAAGGTGGCGCAGCATGATGGTTTGGCTCTTTGTTTTCATTGGAAGCATCCTTCTGAGTGGCCACTAGGAGGGTCTGAGGGGGATAGGCGTGAGCTTTCCCAGCTTCTGGCTTCCCGTGTTTGTAATTCTTTAAGGGGACCTGATGTCTTGGCTTGGGATGGTTTTGACTTGTCTCGAAAGTACTCTACGGTTGTCGGTTATAGGCAGATTGGTAGGCAATTGTTTGGGGACATTAAGGTTCCTTGGTGGAAGCAAGTTTGGCACAAGTTGGCATGGCCCAAGTGCAACTTCTTTATGTGGTTAGTGGCTCAAAACTAGTGTCTTACTTGGGATAATTTATGTAAGCATGGTTTCCAAGGCCCCTCTATGTGTGTTTTGTGTCATAGCTGTGAAGAGAGTGTCTCCCATATCTTATTCCAATGTTCCTATGCTAGGGAGATTTGGCACTTTTGGTGGGGAGTGTGGAATATGGCATGCTGGCATGCTTCCTCTTTGGTGGATTTTGGGGAATGGTGGGGCAGGGCCCCTGTTTCTACCTCCTTTCTTCAAGCTTCTTGGACTCTTGGGCCTTCCTTTATTATTTGGAACCTATGGTTGGAGAGGAATAGGCGAATCTTTCAGGATTTGAGGTTGATGGCTCATCACCTTTGGAGGAAAATTTTACACTCCTTAGGGGAAACTATTGCAGCTAAGTGTGATATAACTATGCTGGTGGACCCTCGGGATGTTGGTTGTTGTAATCGTCTTCATCTTCCTCCTCCGAAATGATAGCTCATGCACAACAGATGTAGGCATCCTACCCCGAAGGTGAATAGGGAGGGAAGATGGACCCCTCCTCCCTTTGGAGTCCTAAAAATCAACTCAGATGGCTCTTCTCGTGGAAATCCTGGTCATGCTGGCATTAGGGGTGTGGGCCGAGATAGCTCAGGTGATGTTCAGTTTATTTTCTCTGTGTATAAGGGTCTTCATATGAATAATCTTATGGAGGCTCAGGCCATTTTATTTTTTGTGGAGCGGGGCAGTCAGTTGGGTTGGCGAAGGATCATATGTGAGTTTGACTCCCAAGTTGTGGTGAACTTACTGAAAAGGTGGTATATGGATAATGTGAGCTGGCAGTTGGCTTTGATTGTTGAACAAATTCTCACCCTCTGTGCTTCTCTTGAGTATATTACTTTCAATCATATTCCTCATGAATGGAATGGTGTTGCTGATTGCTTGGCTAAATGGGCTTCTGATCATATGCTTGATTGGAATGTGGTGGATCGGGGCCAACTACCCCCAGATTTGTCTTATCAATTGGATCACTTGGTTGAACTTGATAGGGCCATTTAATGCCCTTGCTTTGTAACGTTTCCTTGATTTAATAAATTTTTACCCCCTTTATGTTAAATAAATCTTAGTAGATATTAGCTCATCACATAGGGATTCCCAATTTTTTTTTTTTGTTTTATTTTTTTTGGTAAAAATGAGCATACCAACTGCTGCCTCCATTAAATTCAAAAATTGAATAACATGAAATGTGAAAATGGGTTCCTACCTAACAAAACTTCCCCACCAAGTTAGGCCTGTAGATATATGAAGTGTATTAATTTGTTCATTTGCATGACAGCCTGATATAAATAGAACCCCTACTGTACTTTTAACTCTCACAAATCTTCTTACTTTTGATTCCTTGAGGCTTTGCTTTTATTTGTTACTAGTTTATTTATATCAGTGACAACGAGTGAGAAATCTATGGAAGCAAGCAGTAAGGGAACCTTTGGATCCCTCACGCATATAAATAAACTTAATCCGTTTGCCCCCGAGTTCTACCTGGCTGCATATTCAATTCATTCCGGTTACCCTTTTTATGTTGCTTCTCAGTTGCCATGGAACTCACACACCATAGCACCTGCTCACTAAATAGGTTCTTCTCCACAAGGGAACCAAAGCAAATTGCTGGAATTCAACATGGATGCCACCATTTCTAACAACCCTTTGAGAGAAATTTTCTAACAATATGGCATGTAGATTTATTTTTACCACTTTATTTTGGTTGATCAAACTTACATATCAAATAGATTTACAGTTGATCACATTATTATTTCCCAAAGAATGTTTTTTTCGTTTGTACTGTAGGCACAGTCAAAGAAGTGGATTACATTCCAAATGACGATCGGATAAGATTCATAACATTTTTTGATGTGGGAGATGCAAATTGTGCCCTGGCAACCTTGGACGGGCAGAGAATTGGATCCATAAGATTGAAGATCCGGCGGAGTCATTGGAGTCCTGGTCCAAATCCCACGCTTACTCATTGGAGTCCTGGTCCAAATCCCACGCTTACTAATCGTCCCAACAACAATCCCCCTCGTCTTCAAAAATAGGAAGTCAGGGACGCCGCAAGTGATGCATTAGTCTCACCGCCATGCAGTTCATTAAGAATGTCATGTTCATTGTTTGATGAGTTATGTGCATGAACTATATTTTTTAATGGAAAACATATATAAAGAGAGGTTATATGTAATGGATTTAATCATGAGAGAAATTAAAAATTGAGAATTCTTGTTTTTTTTCGTTTATGTTTTTCTCATTTCTTTGTCTGTGTTTTGAAATCTACAAAAATATACTACTTTTATGATTTTTTTCCTTGCTTTTTCATTTTATATTTTTAATGAATTTAGAGTTTTTTTTCACAGCCTAGGGTATTCTTATGTTCTAATCAGATATACTTTTCTTAATAACCTCCTTTGATCTATTGTCAATATTATTTTTTTCTTTATTAGGGGAGAGGGGCCCGTAATGGAGCAAGGTCCAATAGTGGGGATAGAAGTAGTCCTCAGTGGGTCTCATAGTGGAGCACTTTAATATCCAATTGTAAAACATTTTTTATCCATAAAGTACGCAAAGTGACAAATCATGTGATGCCACATCAACGCACCAATAAAACATGACTTAGTGCACCACTATCGGTGTCACTTTTTTTGGATACCTCAACAGAAAACATGCTGATGTGGCATCATGTTTGATGATGTGACCCTAAAACAAAATATTGAAGCACATGAATTGGCAAATAAACTCTTGTACAGAATTGGGAGTGATTTGAAATTTCCACATAGAATTTTGAGAAACGTGAAGTTAGGGTGCTCCACTATGGGCCCCTCTCCCCTATTTTGGTCAAATTTCAAATAGATTTAGCAGTATTTGTTTTTACTACTTTGATCAAATCTCAAAGAGATTTAGCAGTAATACCGGATTAAATATTATCCTTAACAATGACAGAAAACCCAGTATTTTTCGGGACGTTTGATTTGAAAAATCTTCAGACAGATTGAGTTTCTACAATAATTAATCTTACTAATAGTAATTTCAATAATTTCAAAACCATACAAATGCTTTCTTTTGAAAATCTTTCCTGCCATAACATTCATCCGGAAGTAATTTTATTATTTTTCTTGATCTACACATCAAAATTCAATTTTACGACTAGAAACCCTTATTCCGCTTGACCAACAAAAATATAAACCCTGAAAGGATGTCAATCTCAGGATTCATAGCGCACAAGTAACCCTGAGAATTTAATATAGGGTAGACTTGGTAAACTCTGGACAGAGCTATAGTTAGACCACACATGAAAATATGTTTGATACAATTTGTTTTTTTTTTGAGTTTGGTGGCATATGGTGAATATATAGCTCTCTTAAAACTGTTCTAATTTAGAGATTTTTTTGTAATGTTTTCACTGGATAATGGAAAGTTTATTGGAAGAGGAGGGGTTGCTGGTGTCGATGGTAAAGATGGCTGGATATCAGATGGGGGGCAACTGTAATAAATGCAGGAGAGAAGGGTTTATATGAGGAGAGGAGCGTTTATATGAGAAGAGTCATCAACCAGAAGAATCAGACAATGCTAGAAGTACCAGTCAGGAAAGTTCTCAATTTGTTTTTGAAGAGGAAGTTCCTTCAAGAAAAATATGTGAAATTGCTTATGCCAAAATTCAAGTGTGTTATGTTTATGTTTTTGGATCACCTTCTTTTACTATCTTGTTGTTCTCTGATATTGTGGATTTTGTGATGACAGGGTCGAGCTGCTCTCGAAGGTCATTTTCGAAAATCCAATTTTAGATGTGACTACGACAAATATTTGCCGTTGGTAACCGAGCCACCTCGCTACCGGAAGGAATCCACAGAAAACCCTAGTAAATCTAGTGTTATTTCTCATAAACTCTAATCCAGGGATTCTCAATAGTTAGAATGAGTAACGATTACTTTTTATTATTTTTAATATATTTATTAATTAAATTTGTAAAATTTTGGACAATTCTATGTTTATATTTATATTACACTGTCTAAAAATTGAAGTAAAAAATATTTTTAACTATTTTATGTACAAATGATTATATCTATATAACATATAATTTTATGGTGTTTGATTCATAATTTTGAACCATAAGATAGTTATTAAAACCTTCAACTTGAATATATAAGGATTTATGAAAACACAAGAAGGAAAGTGGGGTGGGAGAAAAGTTTTGGTTCACTCCAAAGGAGTTTTAGGACATTGAAGATGACTAGTATGGGGATAGGAAACCCTAAGGCTAAAGCACTCTAATGGGGTTTGACATGGTAATAAATTAGAACTCTAAAAGATGGTGTAAAATGTTGTGCATTTACAAAGGGTCAATGACAAACACACCTAATATAATTAGATAGTAAAAGCTTGGAAAGGTGTGGGATAGAGGTAGGAATAATTCCCTATAGAAATCCTAGAAAAGTAACTCCATTTTAATAAAGAGACCTTACATTAAAATTCCTAGCCAATTAGTCTTAAAGTTTCTATTGCAATATTGTACAATATCCAAATAAAAATTGTTTGAGACTTTGGGAATGAAGCTAGTTTATTGATGAAATTTTGATGTATTGCTAAGGTGTTTTCCATGGGTAGAAATAGAGAAAAACTTATGAGCAACCTAAAAATTATTTTTTTCTTATCTTAAAAAAGGAAATTGTTTGCAATTTTAAAGAACTTGCTTGGAAATTTTAAAGATAAGAACACAGTAGGTGGGAATATAAAAAATATAGTTACCTTAGATTTTAATATTATGGTATGGGGATGACAAGTCAAAGCTTCTATATTAGATGGTCAACCATGGGCATTCTCTGTGAATAAAAATTTAGTTCAATTTATTAGGGGATGTCAAACTTGAAGGGGGCCATCTAGTGGTAGGTTTGATCATTATTTTTGTGCTCATTAAGACATGTTTTAGGATGGGAAATGGTTTGGTTTTCTCATAGGATGGGGCTATGGACTATTTATACTTAGGTGTAGAATTCATTTATGTGGAGTTCCTAAAGATATAATTTATCAACAGATTGACCTATGTAAGTACAAAACACAATGATACAAAGTAGAGAGTTTTAGATGTTCTAGTATAGTGTAGTTCGTTGTTATTGAATTCATGAAGTATAATGTAAGTGCAATTTCCATAATGATAGAATTCATCTCATAAAATTTAATTAAATGTTTATGTTCAGGGAGTGTTTTAAGGTATCTAAAGAAACTTTAAATGGAAATTATTTTGCATATGCTCCTACAACATTAAAACTAGTAGTGGTGGCTATACAAGAAGACATGTATAAATCACCAATATTTTTTTATTAGTAGAAAAATAGGTTCCAAAATGCTAGCAAGAAGACATGTACAAATCACCAATGTTAATTGAGTGAATATTGAATCTTATTGTGTAGCAAGGATTATGTATACACATTCATTATCCATGTGGAGGCATCAAATTTTGTGATATGTGTGGCATGAGGAAATCACAATATAATTAAAATCATTGTATTATTCTTGGTATTCCATTAGTTGGTTGGAGGGTTAGATGGTTAGCATTCCAAGAGGGCTCTTATATAAATATTGCTCAATGATGGTGTCAAGGCTAGATGGTTGTATAGATAAATGGTTCTAGTCATTAGAATGTTGATTGTAGAAGAATGGTATGTTATAATATTGTAGATTAATACTCCACTAGTGACATGTACCATTTTTTTATATTTTGAATAATATATTACTATCTTTTGGTTGTGGATTTTATCTCATAATATTTTCCCATGTAAATAGTTGTATCTTATGTAATCTTGCATTAACATAACACTCAATGTTATTGTTATCACCAAATAGTGCACCTTTGGTAAGTTGCAAAACTCAGCCTACTAGTGAAACATGGGATAATTCCCCTAATTGTCGGCTTAGGATGTGGGAGTTATCCCATGTTTCACAAATAGGCTGAGTTTTACAACTTAGCAAGGGTGCACTATTTGGTGATAATAGTTTTTGGCATGCCTAATGGGACTATTTGAGCTACCATAGTTTAAAATTTGTCCTAGTATTGTTGATATTTAGTGTGGGTATTAGTAAATTATACCTTTGGAGGAAAAAATATTCACACACCTAGTGACTCCAAGTTTGAATCTACTGGCTCAAGCAAGCTAAGTGTTGGTATGTTCAGTTTATAAAGAAGAGAAATATGATTTTCTTTCAGTTCAAAATGTGGATGCCAAATCTACAAAATGTTAGACTTTGACAAGCATTTTCATGGAAGTCAAGTAAAACATAACAAATCCAGTATCCCTATGAAATATTAGATCATGTTAGATATGCTAAATAAGACATTAAAACAACAAGAAAAATGAAATAAGCATATAAACAACATGAATCAAATTTTATCTCATAGTGGATTCGTGCTTCTTTGATGTGGAAAGAATCCCTTTCCCAATCCATGACAAGCTCCTGGATGGTGGATGATGCAAGATGATATGCTATGAAAAGTGATCAAGTTGTAGATTGTGGATTTGTAGAGGATTAATAAAATAGAGAAACTCTCTATTTATAAGAAAGGATGATGGATGATTGAAAGATGTAGAGGATGTGGAACAAAAGATAAGCCAATGTTAAAGCACCATTTGTCCAAATGTGGGTGGATGGAGGATGTGCAAGTTTTGGTCAATGTGCCAATAAATGACATTAGGTGGCCTTTTCAAATTTGAAATTTGGCTTATTGGAGGAAGAAAAGGGGCTTAAATGCCAAGTTTGGCTTACGTGAGAGACATGTAAGAGCTCTTAAGTGCTTTGTTGGATGTATATGTCAATTTGGGGGGAGATTTCAAACTTGGAGAATATTCCATTTTTATGCCATGTTGATGGAAAATGGAGATTTAATAAATTAATTAAAATCCTTTATTTGTGCAAGTGGGAAAATCTAGAGAATGTGGCATGCATTAGATTAAATTTAATCCTGATTTAGTTAATTTAAAAGAGGATTAGGTGATTTAACTCATTTAACTTAGATTGAAGGATTAAACTAAATCAAAAGGAGATGGAAGATGATTTTAGATTTAATTAAATAAAGATTTGATTTATTTAATCAAAGAGGGTGATGCTAGGATCAAATTAAATAAAGTTGATTTATTTAATTTAAATGGATGACTTTAGAGATTGAATTTAATGAACTTGATTTATTTGATGAATGGATGAATATGAATTAGTTAAATGCATGATGCTAATTTTGCATGTCTACATTTTACCCCTCTTTGAAGCAATGTACTTGTCACGTTGGTTCAAAGAATAAACTTACCATGATCAAAATTCATTTTTTTATTTTTATTTTTTTAGATGCCCTAGTAGAAAGAAGTACACTAGTGCATTGCCCCCATGAGAGATCAAACGAAAAGATTTGATTTGAGGGTTAATCTCACGATAAAGAGGTTCAAGATGGACGCATGGATGGTTATGATAATGATACAAATGAGATGGTTTTAAGATGCTTAGAATAACCAATCTATATTATCCTAAACAACTTAAATGATGATATGATGTGATGATACCTATATTATTATGCAATGGATGTTAAATTATGCAAATGTATGGTTTTATGAGATGCTTAGACTAACATATCTATATTAATATGATGAACATGCATGTGAGATGATGTGCAAAATGTTGATCCAGTTTGTGGATGCAGGATGGATGCACTGGTGATGATGATAAACTATCCCAGCATGATGTTAGTGCGGAAAAGAAGAAATGAGAAATGAGATGATGACAAGAGGATCCAACAAGCCAACTTTATGAGTGATGATGAGAAATGGATGATTTTCTTATCAAAAATTGGGATTTTAAAAGGGCCACTTACCTTATGTTTGATAACACACATAAGCACAATGCATCAAGGTATAAAGAACAAGGATGGTGTTGCACTTAGTGTGATGGACCTTGACTTGACAAATAGATAGGAGTATTCTTTTTCACACCTAGCATACAAAAACCTTGCTAGGATGCACTTTAGAAGTTTCAAACATCTTAGACCAAAACATAAAAAGGTATAACCTATGAATGCAATAGTCAACAAGCTACCCAAAACACCCTCCATCCATATCTAACAAAGCAAGTATTTGCCAAGTTATATTACAAGAACATCAAACAAGCACAACAGACAAACGATGATGATTGTTGCCCCATTCCTATCTCTCTAAATCCATTTGTTTGGACATCATCGAGAGGTTATTGGAATGAGTGCAAATACATAAGTCAAAATACAAAGATAAAGTAAACAAACAAGCTGATGTTATTCAATACCGCTAGTAAAAAGGAAATGTGTTTTTAAAGATAAGAACTGAAACTATTGCCAAAAGATAATGCCCATTGTAGGAAGGATGCATCTTAGGAAATGTTAGTGGATGGAAGCATGTCATTTCATTTATCTAAAGTGTTCTTTCTAATAAATAATGCCCATTGTAGGAAGGATACATCCTGGGACATGATGTTATCAAATGATTGATTTGGGACTGATTGGATGATGAGCTATTGAAACAAAGAGCTAACTAACTTGTTTACATACTGACCTAAACCTAAGACTTGACGTTTTGAGCTTTTTACTTTTCACCTGCTAGACTTGTTTCCAATTGTTTTACCAAAGGTTGAGGATGACAATTGTTTATTATGAGCGACTTTTATTGTGGGTGAAAACGAGATGAGATGGATGCATTTTTTTGAATATTTGGATGTTTTTGGAGTTTTGAAATATTTTGAGGCTATTTTTGGAAATTTTTGAGATTTTATGAATGTTTTTGGATTTTGATGTTTTCAAATGTTTTTGGATTTTCTAAGATTTTATGAATGTTTTTGGATTTTGATGTTTTCAAATGTTTTTTGGATTTTCTAAGATTTTATGAATATTTATGGATTTTGTGTCTCGAGGGTTGATCAACGATTAGCCTTTCCTACGTTCAAGCTCAGAGATGATGTAGTTCGGATACCATGTTTTTGAATTTTTCTATTTTATGAATGTTTTTGGGATTTTCTTGGTTTTTTGAATGTTTTTGGATTTTCGCATGATTTTGACAACTTGGATATGAATATGTGTTATGATATCAATGCTCTATTTAGGATTTTGTTGAAAACCAAGCTAGGGTTGATTGATCGGATCAATAGATTGAAGATGATAACATTGTTGAGGATACAAAACAATGCAAGGATAGTGTTAAGCAACACAAGGATTGGGAATGATATCCCAAGATGATGATGGATTGGATTTGATTCGATTGTTCAAAATTTTGAAGCTTGGTTTGAAACAAAAGGTGTTTTGGATGATTTGATATTAAGTTGACATATAGATTAAATGCAACTGATATTTGATTGTTTGGATTGTTGTTCGATTAAAGATAAAAATTGATAAGGAACTTCTTCTTGTCAAAATATGCCATGGGATGGTGATTTGGATCCTTGCTCACAAGTGATTTGACCAATTTGATTTCACTTTTTCCAATGTTTGAATTGCCACATAAGTTTGAGGATATAGGTCAAGACTTACTCCCAAAGCAAGATGTAAATATCTACCCCCATTGTCTAGCAATGTATGGAATTCCATGGATGGATGCTTGGATAGATATTGGGATGGATGGATATGGATTATCTTGCAATAAGATAAGGTGTTCAGATAGAGGATGGTTATTTGGATAATGCTTCATGGCTTAGATAATGCTGGGTAGGATAGGATCAATGAAAACAACCCATGTTAAGATGTTTACCATAAGCAAGTGTAAAGTGCACACAAAAATTTGTCAAGATCAAGATAACTTAGACTATGAATGTAGATGGATGAAAATGGATTGGATAAATGGTTAACGGATGAATGGATTTATTATGGATGGGATGAGATGCTTCCACCTAAATTAGCACACATGGATGCTCAATTCTACACATGATGCCTATTTTCTAGGTTTTCATCATGGTACCTATCCAAAGCGCCACCTATGTGGTTTTCACTAGAGAAATTTTTTTCTTTACTATTTTCAATCCTTTTTCTATTTTTTTGGATTTTTATATTTTTATATTTTTATATTTTTTTGCATTTTTTCTTTCTGAAACATTTGAAACTCATGTTGAACCATCTAGTGGTGTCAATGCAGATTCTTCTTTCATGATGTGCCATCAATAGCCTACTTGAAGAAGTTTCTTTTCTAAGATACATGCACTTGAATACAAATTTTGAGATTCCTAATCTGCTTCATCGATACCAGAGTTAAAACTTTGTCTTTGTGTGCACATCACGATAGATTGCCTTCTAAATCCTTATGATGAAGGGATATTTCCAATACATGGTCAATGTTAGAATTGGATATCATGCATGGGGGAATGGATGGAGTTATTTGTTTAGGAATAAAAAATGGATTAGTTGGCAGTTTGGAACCTTTGACTCTCCAAACTTGGGAAGATGAGCAATGATGGGTGGTTATGGAAGTGTGCATGGAATTAGGACAAACTACTTGATACAATTTGTATGTCATTTGAGAACCCTAATTTTTCTTTTGTGGATGTCTTTATGGATACTTTTCTCTTTTTTATTTTTCCCCATAGTTTCTTTGATTGATGGAGTTTGATAGGGATGATCTTTCTTTGTATTTTTTGGTATCCATTTGTATTTGATTTGTCCATTATGCTTCCTTTCTTCTTCTATTTTGATAACATTCCTTGTGCTTTGATTCAAATATTTCTTTTGACATTGGTCCCAATTCATGGATGGGGTGATGGGTGGATGAAGATTCATGATGTGGCTGGTTGTAATATTGACATCAAATTTATCGTAAGGATTCTCCATGCTCATTATGTTGACGTTTTCTTGAGACATAGTTGGCCCCAGTATGGTGGTAGTAGCACCTTTTTTCCTTGATTCTACTTGTTTTAAAATGTCTTGTTCAGTAAGCCTTCTCTGATAAATGACCATTGTAAATGATGTTATTTCAATTTGTTGCTCTGTTGACTCTGAAATATATTGTTCTATCTGATCTTCTTCCTTGGGTGGATAATGTTGGATATCTTTATTCATGATGTCCTTAGTCTGAGTTTGGAATATGTCTGATCCTAATGTTGACAACTTAGTTTGATTATAGGAATTAATGACTTGCTCTTTTTGTGTAATAATATCAAGAGTAAAGGAATCTTGTTTTAAATGCAGATCATGTATGTTTCCATCCAAAGAAAGCATTTCATGGGTAGATGGAGGAGTATGTGTTATGTGGATATGATCATCATTTGTGACATCTTGTATAGATAGGAGAGTTTCCATTACATTATTATAATATCTTGGAGATATGAATTCTTGATCTTGATTAATTTTGGTATTGCTTTTCACACACTTTAGATCAATTTTTTGACATGGGTCAGTTTCAAAGGATGGATTGCTTACAAAGGGTTCTTGGATGTCATCATTAGGCATGGGGAATGGATCAATATCCTCTTGATCTTTGAGTGGACTTGGATCAAATGTTGAGTTGAGGATTCTATCAGTATTTGTAACCATGAGGTCAAAAGATGTCAATATTTCTTGGGAAGGACCATTGCTAGACTTTGGTGAAAGATGTTGATCATCCTTTGGAATAAATTTTTGAGATATGTTCTCTAACTCATTAGGTGATGTAGAGACATTTTCAACATGATCATTAGTTGATGGGTCATGGATTCTGTCAATAGGATCAAATAATTCTAACACTCCTTGAAATAGATCACTAAAAAGTAGCTCTTGATGTATGGTGAGTTGATCATTGGATGGGGTAGAAACATCTTCAATGTGCTCATTAATGGAGAGATCTTGAACATTGTTTTCAAAAATCATGGCAGAGAGATTGTGAATTTCTTCAACCATAGGGTCAAGTGATGTTGAAATTTCTTGAATTGGATCATTGTTGGATATTGTTGGTGGATCTTGATCATGATTGAAAAGTGACTCTTGACATATGTTGATTTGATCAGTGGATGAAGTAGACAGAGCTTCAAGGTGCTCATTGATTGATAGATTTTTATCATTGTTTTCACCAATTGTGGTGGAGAGATTGTCAATGCTATCACTAGTGGTGGAATCTTGATCATTGTCCCCAATAGTGATTATCCTTTGATCAATAAGGTCTTGGATGATATTTTTGAGTTGAATACAATTTGATGTTGTGTGTACCTTTGGTTTGTGAAAATCACAATGGTGCTCCTTGTTATACCCTGGTGGTTTAACTAGGGGTTCTCGATAGTTCCCATAGATGGGGAGCTTGATGAGATTTTCTTTTACCAATTGTTGCAGGATCAATTCGATTGGTCTCCCAACTACTGTGTATTTTTGTTTGTTCCCATGTGATATTTTCACTTTTAATTGACCTTATGGTGGTTGATTTTGGTGATGTGGTGATTGATCTTTGAAATGTGGTGATTGATCTTCAATATGGGGTAATTGGGTTTGTTGTTGATGTCCTTAATCTTGATATCCAACCTCTTGACATTGGAGATGTAGTTGTGGACACAACTCAATGCTTTGATGACATGGTTTAACCAATGGAAGAGTGTATTGGAGTGGAGATGTCTCTTGCTGCAATGAATCAGCTAGTTTGGCAAGTGAAGCAAATTGATATACTAACATTTTATCTTGATTTTGATTTTGATTCCCTTGATATAGTTGCTTTGGCTTTTGTTCAAGTAGATTTGGAATGTGCACCTATGGTTTTTTTATGGGATTATGGACAAACTGATTTTGGAAATTTTTTTCATTTGGAATGATGTTTAGACTTTGCATTGTAGGTTGAAATTGAACATTGTTGTGGTTGGGAATCACATTGTCTTGATTTAGGTAACTTTGACTTTGCATTGTGTTACCTTGACTTGGATCAATACATGGAGTTGTTAACATATTAATTGGAATTTGAATAACATTTGTATGATTTGCAAACATATTTATCCCAAGGTTTGTCAAGTGTGGATTTGAAATGTTCATGTTTGAAAAAATTGTACTTGGTATATTCATGTTTTGCATGTATGGATTTGGTGGGATAATGTTGTTTGTTTGAAGACTCATGCATTGATTGTTTGGTTGATAGATCTATAGGTTTGGACATGGATTTAAATCTACCATCGGGAAGAATGTTCCAAACTCTTGACTTGGCATACTCACATTTGTTGTACCATCGAGGATTTTAGGAGATAATGATCCCATGTATGGATTGTATAAATGTGAGTGTTGAAAATCAATTAGCATTGTAAGGCTTTGATAGTTTGGTTGGTTTGGATTACTCATGATGTATGGAGCAAGTTTACATTCCATTTTCTTCTTGTGTTGAGGTCTAGTTTGGACCATAAAATGAGGATCAATTTTTAAGAATGTGGGAGGTGAACCTCTAATTCTTTGGGTTGATCTAAACTTTAGGTACAAAAAATAAAGTCTAATATTTTAAGGATCGAAAGGATGGTGATGAGATATGAAAGATGGATGATTGGAACTCTTGATAAAATATTGAAGGGTATGTTAAACTTTAGGACTTGATTTGGGATTGATTTGGATTTGGATTTTGGTGGACTCATAAACTCTAAGAGGTTGGATGTTGTCCTAGAGTTAAATTGTCCATAAGATGCTAATTTGTCTAGGTGTGAGAAGAAGGATTCATCTAAGCACTCCTATCCAAACAAGATGATTTTGATTGGTTTGATAATGAACTCCTAAATCCAAAGATGTTGGATGTTATTAAGGGATGAATTTGTTCACGAGGTTTGATAATTTGATCAAATATGTGGAGAAGGATGCAACTACACACATTCAATCAAACAAGGTGATTTTCAATTGGTTTCAAATGATTTTCCCAAAGTTTAACATGAAGGACTTTTCCAAGATTTTTGAAGAGTTGATGATGAGATAATTTTGGTTTTGATGTTCAAAGATGGATGAAGGTTTTATTTTGATCCTAGGTTTATGTAAAAAGACACTTACTTACTAGACCTCAGTTTTGAAGAACATACAATAATTCTATGGACCTCTACAACTAAGAAGTGGTTCAAACTAAGCATACATTTATGGATTGTTCAAAGGAATGAGTCTATAGAACCTTGTGAATTTTTTTCTTATTTTGATATGTTCCTTTTGATTGCACTTCCTAATGTATTTCTTGATGACCTTTCGAATTTGACTCCTAAATTTTGAACTTTGGCTCAAGAATTTTTGTTTTAGGATTTTTACTTTCTTGGAAGTCATGAGGAATTAACACATGTAAGAGCCAATTTTGTTATATTTTCTTAGTGATTTTGTTTTACCACAAACACTTCTTTGATTAGATTTCCAAACTATATGTCCAATGTCTCAATTTCTTCGAATCCCAAAAAGTATGTTATGTGGAATTTTGATGAAGTCAAGGAAAGGGTTACCTATTGTTTAACTTTAGTAGGAAAATTGAGATGTAAATCCAAGCTTTTAGAAACCTCTAAGGATAAAATCCCAAGGGAAAGCAATAACAAATGAATTTGGTAAATTGTATTTTCCTCCTAAAGGGTTTGGAATTTTGATGATGATGTTAAATGTTTGTTCTCAAATGTTTTCAAACAAGCAAAGCATTTTGTAACCAAGAACAAGCACAACCTTATGGATATGAAAGACTATATTTCTTGAGTCCCCACTTAGACAAGTCCAACTACGCTTATCTTTAGTGAATGGTTGGATGCTTGACCCATTGGCTCCCCTCCACGACACTCACTTATATGGCATGCTTTCCATTTCTACTAAAGCCTATAAAAGTGTGGGGCAGCTTTAGAACAATTGTTCTTGCACCAACAAATAGATAGGGATTTTGGTCTTTCTACAACAAGGGTTTTAATTCAGAATTTTTGTTTGTAGGAGTTGACCCAACATGGCGAGAGACCATTGCTACCCTTCTCATTGGAGCCAACCACGTGATACTAGTGTTTATTCCAATACCCACATTTATATCTTGGCTAGAAATACTTTTGGCTTTAGAGTGTTACTAGTTCAGTCATTCCCTTGGGTGAGTACTTTTTCCCCAAGGTAGACCCTCTAAGATAAAGAAAAAGTGAGCAAACATATTCATAGTTAGATCAACCTTCATTTCAAAATAAAGGGAGAACACATGCAATAGGTCTACTCACACTCGCAAAGTTTTTTGTTCAATTTTAAACCCAAATCAAAATGTGGAGGTAATTACTTTACGCCAACTTAAGATCACCAAAAGGCCTTCTAACTCTCAAGATCGTCGTGAGGTGTGAGAGAAGCATATACGTCCTTCTGATGGTATTACTTTGAGTAAGTAATTACAAGACAAAGAAATAATTGTTCATTTTAAGTCCACAAAGCAAAAGTGAATTCTTTTTATAGCACCAAATCAAATGTGGAATTTTCCTTGTTTAATTGTTAGTCTCAAACAAAATTTAGTGAGTTTGTCCTAAGATTCATTTTAAGCCCTTTGTAGCAAGGATTGAAATGCTCTTTTTAGAGCCCCAAAAAGATGTGAGTTGATTCAAAACAGAAAATTAAAGCATGAAATGGAAGGCCATTAAAGAATTTAAAAGTGCTTTGTCAACTTCAAGTTGTAATGCCCAATTTTCTTCAACTCCAAGATTTGTTCAAAGATTATTTTAAATTTTTCAATGTTGCAAGTCCTTTGTGCGAACAAAATTCTCCTCCATTTTTCCTACTAATTTTATAAAGCTCTTAGCAACAATCGGTCTTCGGTTTGCCTCCCTAACCAGCCTATAAAAACGAGTCAAAGGCTACCTTGTGTGTAGATTTAAAATCCATTGAAATGGTACACTCCTCACATTCAAACGAATTTTTGAAATCTTAAAAATCTATAATTGATAAAACCCCACACTGATGCAACAGTTGAAATAAAAATGTCAAAAGTTAAATGCTCTATTCAATGTATAGAAATGAATAAAAAAATTGAACTAATGTAATTGGCAAGTGTAAAATCAAATTCCACACCCTTATCAAGTGCCATAGCCAAGCCAAGAAATGTGAAGAAATATATTAGCTTAAAGCACATTAGTTTTGATGCCAATTAATAAATCACTCAAATTCTTTTAATAAACGCACATCAAAAAAATGTTAAGGAATTTAAACTTTTTGACATAAAATATATGAGAAATGCACATAAAACATTAGCTAAAGGTACTCAATGAGGCCAACAAATCTTAGAAAATCTAGAGTATGCCTGAGCTTTTGGAGTATACATGTGGCGTGGAAAAGATTGTGAAGGGTGCACACTAAGGAAGGAAAATTTTACCCCATTGAAAATGTTGTTATGCCTTCCCTTGCCCTTCTCTATTGAGTCAAAAAATGACTCTCTTGTTTGGGCTCTCTCCTTTATTCAAACATGAAATTGGTTATACAAGTTGTGTGGGATTTGATGGATTAACTCTTGCCATACTTTGACAGTGGCTTCCTTGTCCATCTAATTTATGTTAGACTGTGCAACTCCCCTCAAGCCTTGCAGTGAGGTGTTGCCCATGCTAAAATGTCATTCTTTGAAAGCAGTGACCTCTTGGGGAGGTATATTGTTTTGACAAACATTAATGGTAAGTGGAGAACAACAAAAAAAAAAAGATATAAACTAAATAAATGCACAACAATACATTCATTGCTTCATCACTGGGTGATCCCATAATAGTGGTTTACAATTTTTGGCCCAACTGGACACTAAAATATATATTTTTTAACTAAATTTTCACTTTCGGGCACCTATAGCAACTAAACCATGAGGAATTTGAAGATGATACAAATTAGACTATCATGAAATTTTTTCTATAGATTCTAAATATATTTTTTTCAAAATTTTTGGAATCAGATTGCACTTTTTTTTTTCATCTCCCTCAAAAACTAGCTTTTTTTACAAAACAACATTTTTAAAAAGTGATGTTCACCGTATAACACATAACTTTTCTTCCATGAAGGATAAAATTATAATTATTTCAAATTTAGATTTACAACTCTGACATCTAGTGCTTCAACTTGGTTAGATAGTTTTTATTGAATATTTTTTCTTTAATCAAGTTTTGAATTCAAACCAATTATAATTCAGACATAGCGCGATTGTATAACGCGTAACCTTTTTGTATGTATCGAAATTCAAAAAAATATTCTTTGTTGGATCAAGGACTTCAATATCTGGTGCACTAATATTTTTAATTTTTTTTTAATAATCTGCTATTTTTCCACATGTGCATAACAAAGAGCTTGATTTTCGGTGAAAAACCTACATTCACGAGAAATAAAAAATAAATATAATAATAAAATTAAATTTATTTAAAATTATACTTTTTAGGAAGCTTATAATAAGGACTACATACTTGAAAAAAATAAATTTTAAATGAATTCATTTGATCCCCCAAAAGGTAAATCAAAAGTGGTTTTTTATCAGCATTTTGATAGATGTAAAGGAGACTCTGTTATAGGTATGATTTAAAACTAGTGGGGTTCTATCCAAGGGTGTTTGATTTAAGGTAGTTTGATCAAGCCCTATTCAATTGGAATTCTTTAAATGGAACTTTTCAAGGCTTAAATCATTTTATTTTCTAAAAATATGTGATTTGAGAAAAAAATAGTTCCTCCCAGAAATTATAAACCACTATTGTGGCAACACCCCACTAAAGCGACGTGAGCTCCCTGCAAGCATTGATTAGTATAGGCATGATGTTAGAAATAATAAATACTAGTTTCATTTGAGACTATAGTTTTAAATGTTCATAGTTGATCGGTCTTAGTTTTCCCTACATGTACGCTACCTTTTTATGCATTAATGATCTTGAAAAATCTTTTAAATTTTGTTTTCAAGAAAACACGTTTGGGAGGTGTAAAGCCAGAGGACTCATGAAAGAGAAGGAAAGGTGCATTATTAATTCATCACAAGATAATTGAAGAAGCCAAGCGAGCTTTTTGTTATATGTGAAGTTGAAATTGGACTTATCGTTTCCTTCGACAAAAAAGATGCATGAATTTGAAAGACCCAGGTATAAACTCATTGGCTCAAATTTAATTTTGTTCAAGAGACAAATTGAATTCGATGGAATGACTAAGAGCTATTTTGTTTGTTAGATACTACATATTGCATAAAATTCTTGTGCTTCACACTACTGGCCCTTGTACTTTGCAAACCAAATGTATTGCATCTAAAACATAAACCTTTTTCATAATGCCTTACAGAGATGTTAGCAATAAGCAAAAAACATTTTCTTGAAAAGGCACAAGAAACCATCAAGTGCAGTGTAAGAAAAGATAAAATCTAGTGAGTGAATGTTTTTGAATTGACAGTCTGAAAGAGTTAAGACAATAGAGTATTGAGGGGGCCAGTAAGGACTTGAGATTGAAAGCAAGGCTAAAATTTGTATAAGCACCTAGCTCGAATAACAAAGGTGCTTTAACTACAACCATAGATAGAGATTGGATTCAAAGAGATATGTTGTAAACAAAATTTCAAGGAAAAACAATGATTCATTACTATTGAAAGCTTGAATTGATATCTCAAAATCACATCTGATCAGAGAAAATAATAGACAACATTTTTGGCACACATGCTTTAGCAATACCGCAGAGAGAGATCATATAGCCATGCCTTGTCAATGGTTTCTTAATGTCGATTCTTCCAATATGGACCAACTGCATACCCAAGTCACATGCATATGTATATATCCTAACATAGATTAATATCATTCATCCCATGTATGCAAAGAATGGAGCTGTCAAATGTACAGTACACTTGAATTAATATATACCCACACTGGAGGCAAAAAATAAATAAAAATAAAAGAAAGTAACGACATTCAAATGAGGAATCTTTTCTCTAAAACCCAAATGTAATTTGAAATGTTCTTGCAGGAGCTACCATTCAAAATTGGTAAAATAGAATGTATTCAACATGTGAAAGAATAGGTGAGGCACATTATTCATTTGAAATAATTCTTTAAAGAAATGCAATCTGCATATTCCTAAAATATATTTATTATAGAGGATTTAGAAACCTTCACAAAATGTTATGCCACTAAGCAATTAGAAGAAAACTAATTCACAACAAATGTGAAGAAAATCTAGGCCCTCCCTCTAGCATCATTATGTGGATGCCAAATCTACAAAATGTTAGACTTTGACAAGCATTTTCATGGAAGTCAACTAAAACATAACAAATCCAGTGTCCCTATGAAATATTACATCATGTTAGATATGCTAAACAAGACATTAAAACAACAAGAAAAGCTAAATAAGCATATAAACAACATGAATCAAACTTTAGCTCATAGTGGATTTGTCCTTCTTTGATGTGGAAAGAAGCCCTTTCCTAATCCTTGACAAGCTCTTGGATGGTGGATGATGCAAGATGATATGCTATGAAAAATGATTAAGTTGTAGATTGTGGATTTGTGGAGGATTAATACAATAGATAAACTCTCTATTTATAAGAAAGGATGATGGAGGATTGAAAGATATAGAAGATATGGGACAAAAGATAAACCAATGAGCAAGTGTCACTTGTCCAAATGTGACTGGATGGAGCATGTGCAAGTTTTGGTCAACGTTCCAACAAATGACAATAGGTGGCCTTTTCAAATTTCAAATTTGGCTTGTTGGAGGGAGAAAAAGGGGCTTAAATGCCAAGTTTGACTTATGTGAGAGACATGTAAGAGACATGTAAGAGCTCTTAAATGCTTTGTTGGATGTATATGTCAATTTTGGGGGAAATTTTAAACTTGGAGAATATTCCATTTTTATGCCATGTTGATGGAAAATGGAGATTTAATAAATTAATTAAAATCCTTTATTTGTGCAAGTGGGAAAATCTAGAGAATGTGACATTCATTCGATTAGATTTAATCCTGATTTAGTTAATTTAAAAGAGGATTAGGTGATTTGACTCATTTGGCTTAGATTTAAGGATTAAACTAAATCAGAAGGAGATGAAACATGATTTTAGATTTAATTAAATAAAGATTTGATTTATTTAATCAAAGAGGGTGATGTTAGGATCAAATTAAATAAAGTTGATTTATTTAATTTAAATGGATGACTTTAAAGATTGAATTTAATGAACTTGATTTATTTGATGAATGGATGAATATGAATTAGTTAAATGCATGATGCTAATTTTCCATGTCTACACAAAGCATTTACAAGAAATTTTCCATCCTTTTCAATGCTTTTCATGAAAAATTTTCCTTTTCACATCCATTACATGAAAATGTTGTTCATATACGCTCTTATTAGCCCTACCAAACAATATATGATGATGGTTTTGTGTCAAATAACTCATTAACATTAGGTAATCAACATACTTATCATGCTTACCACCCAACCACCCTTGCTCAATCTTCTTGGCAACCTTCGAATCAGTTTCAAGAAGTCATTTCCATGCTAAACTAGCCTTGTTATCTTGCTAGCCAAGCCCGACATACTAACAATATGGGGATTAGAGATATCAAAAGCATATTTATAGGCTTCAATAAGTAGCTAGATGACGTCAAGACATAGCAAGATTTTGATTTGAAGCAAGAGGAGTTGGAATACCAAGCTGACAAGTACCAACAACATATAGATATTTAGAGGAAGCAATATGAGGAATCTCTTACAAAAGAGGTTTATCCTAAGTAAACAAAAATAATTATGTTGCTTGACCAAGTAAAAAGGCTTAAATCCCAATCAACATCTTGTATTCCAAATCATCATGTGAAAGAGGAGGATCTTAAGTACAAGTTTCCAAGCTTCAAGCAAGATAAGTATCTTGAATTCTCAAGTAAGTATTCTAAATTTGAAATACCAAGTTTTAGGAGTACTTTTCGACTACAAGAACATGACCTTGAACAAAGTCAGACTACTATTTCTCATGAAGAGTTCTCTCAAGAGATTTTCCTACCTCAAGAGACTAAGAAAACAGATCAAAATCATCCACAAAGAAATCTTCTCATCCTAGCAACATTTTTCTTTATGAAGGGGGCATGTTGTTTATCAAGATAGATGGTTCAATTACAAAGTGAAGGATTTTTCTAAAATAAGAGAGGAACAACTTGTAGTTGATGAACCTGCACATGATGGAAAAATT
>VDFB02313167.1:0-15420 GCA_007258455.2 Sequoia sempervirens | reverse complement strand
GGATGTATTATGGACATGTGCTAGTCATTTTCATGTGTTAGTCAGCTATTATTATTATGTTATGTGATGTATGGTGGAGCTCGTCACTGTGTTTATATGATGTATGATGAAGCTTGTCATTGTGTATTTGCAATATATGTTTGAGCCAATCACTAATATAATTGTGATATGTGAATGAGATAATAATAGTTGTACTTGTGATGTACATATGAGCTAATCATCATTGTACTTGTGATATGTGTATGATCCAACCACCATTGCACTTCTGATCTGTGTATAATCTAGACATTGTTATACTTGTGATCTATGTATGATCCAGTCATTGTTGCATTTATGATCGAAGTATGATCCAGTCACTGTGGCACTTGTGATTTGTGTATGATCCATTCATTGGTGTACTTGTACTACAAATGAGCTAATCAGCTTGTGTATATGGGGGTATGCCCATGATAGCCATTGTGTACAATCTTTGAGTTTATGGTATGAATGACTTGTTGTGAATATTTGTATGTTAATGTTTGGTAATGATTAGTATGGACCCAACACTTGATGGAAAGATTAGTATCATTATATTATAATTGACTATGTTGATAGCTTACCTGTTTTAAATTAATAGTTATGGGTTAAAGGTGAGGTAACAGATCTCATACAAGAAGTGAGATTGAACTCCCTCTATCATTGTGGAGCGAACTATGATGCTTCCGATTCCCACAAGGGGATATGTAGGTGGGGTCATCATGAACCCTTGAGGCTTAGGTTGTAGGTCTAGGAAAGACCTTAACCTTGGGACCGTATCACTCTTTTTTGCAAGCATATATTTGGAAAGAATGAGTTGAGGCCACCATGGGAAGGTAGAAGAAGTATTCAAGTTAACACTATTAAGCTTCATGGAAGGTGCTCCATCAATTAAGTGAGTAGTTTTGCATTGTTATATAAAAATAATTATTGTGCCAGAGATGGGGATTTTACAGCATGTTCATGTATTGTGCTTTCATTGCTGTTTACACTGATCCCTACAGCTATCACATGCTATGATTTTACATGTTGAAACCTTAATCACTTGAAGGTCCTTTTGATTCTCATGAATATCATGGCCATTTCTTGCTATTCTTCTAACCTCCCTTCAAAATACCTATCCATCTAACCTCTCATAGGAAGATTTCCAACTGTTGTAAGAACAGCAAGATACAAATTTCCTCTAAAATCAATGAGCTTCTTCTCTCGCATACTCAAATTGGCATCTTTATCAGTTTCAAATGTCTCAAAATCAATGTTTATTTTAATCATCTTCAGATTGAGATTTTATTCCATCATCCCTATTTGCTGCATCAAGATGAGCCTAAATCATGTCTTGCAAAAATGGTGATTTAGTGGAGAGAAGATTTGCCTCTCCATCCTCACCCTTGGGCCAGAAAAAACAAGGCACCACAGACTTTCTCAGCAATAATCGGCACATCCTTAAGACTCTTAATCAACACTGAAAGAATATGTTAGAAATTTGACTGTGATTATAGAGCCTCCATCATTGGACCACGTAGAAACTCAAATATTCTACCAAGGGTCCAAGGAATTGTATCGCTCATATGACTATTTTCCTTCTGGTGCAACTGCTAATTATAGGTCGTGAACAAACAATTGTATGATCTAATGGACAGGTCATGGTCATACCAAAGAGCAAAAATGATAGCAAGGGTATGCTAGATTAAAAACTCTAAATTAAACCCTGAATCTGGCTTCAGATCAGTATCTTTGTATCCTTCTTTAGCTTACTGTATGTCCTTTTGGATGTGAAGTAGATGCAATAATATCACCATTTCTAAAACCTGAAACCCAACTACCATTGTCTTTTTCAAAAGAAACTCTGCCTATTAACTTTTCCTCAGCATTATCTACCTCCTGAATTCTCTTTTCCTTTAACATGTTTTCAGATCCCAGTAAAAGCTTCTAAAAGTAAGCATACCTAACGAAAAAACTAAAACGCTGCCATTAGATGTTTTGGTTATAATAGCACATGTTGAACCATCTGACACTTTTACAAGAACTTTTACAGTATTGTCTGGACATTGCACAATTACTGATATCCTTTTGTGTACACTATCAAGCTCATGTAGCCCAAATACATCCAATCTTTTCCCTTCACCCAATACACTGATCACAATATACCCTGATGTTCTCCCAATGAACTTATATCCATAAGCAAAAGCTGTTGGAACCAGACCCCTGTTAATCTGGAGACTCTTCCTGATAATCCGTTAATATTGAATCTTCACATGATGAATTTGCAGCATTACAGTCATGGTTTCTAGAAGATGGAATTTCTTATATGTGTGGAGATATCGTCTCCTTGTTCATTGAACCTCATATTCTGTGCTACTATGAATACACCACTCATGTGAATACAAAATAAATCATCACTAGAAGCAAATATTTATTGAAGCCTACGAGTATGTACTTTATGCTAGAGATAAGGATTCGTAGAATAAGCAGACCTATTAACCTCCTTGTCTTCCACGTGTATGCTTCATATCAAAGCGGAAAAATGAATGTCACAAGCTTCTTGACCATTTCCACAACCTTGAAGGGTTCCAAACTACACCATAAATGCCTTTGCTGTCATTGTAGCTTGCTGAACTTGTGGTGGAGAATCCTATGCTTCAAACCCTAATGGCTCGACCAAGTCTTAATTAAACTCAAAGTCTTGATTAAACTCAAACTTTGGTTAAAAAACTCCCTCCAGAGGTCTCATGCAATGTGTGTTTTCACCAAGTCTAAATCCTTTTAAAGGAAACACACTCAACTTTTCTCCTAAATTCTTTATACCTCAATACTTAAGTCCATATTTTAGATCAAAGGATTAAAATTGGCTAACAGCAATACTTATACTTGTCAGTATTGACTTCAGTCCAGCTATAATCCAAACTAGTGCATGCAAATGTAGCTCTTTACATAGTATACTGCTAGCACCATAATATGTCAAGCACTAGATTAGACAAAGTTATGAGCAGCAATTAAGGATGTACTTTGATTGTTGTAATTTGGGCCATTGAATTTATGAGATTTGGTGAGGAAAAGTTCTTAGTGGTTTTGTATTTTTTGATTAAACAAGAGCTACAACCTTCTTCAATGCATCAAACTTTAATTACTAATATTAATACAATTTGTGTTGATAAAAGAAAAAAGTGCATAAGCAATGCTTCTATCCCTCTGTTGATGTCTCCAAACCGGCCTCAAAATTGCCTCCAGGTTTCCTTGTAACTTATTGCAACAAACAAGAACCTTCTTGAGTTTCCTATATCATGTAGATGAATAAGATCTTAATGTACAAAAATTTAATGCTTTAAAGAATTAATGACTATGTAAAGTGTTACATTTGCATGCATTAATTTTGATTATACTTAGAACTAAGTTAATACTGACGAGTGTGAGCATTATTCAAACTTCTTCTTTGAATTTTTTCCAACAGTAATGTTAAGTTGCTAATCAATGGTAGTTGATTTCTTTCTTTCAATTGGGCTTTTGCATGAATTAAATGGAAAACCTTTGTTTGAAGCATGGCATATTATAATCACATTGACCTGGAGCTTGAAATTGTTATACTATACTATTTGAACTTACCATTGTGATTTAAATTTTGTTTATTTATGCATGTGATGTAATTCAAGGATTGACTACTAATGGTTCATTATCAGATAGTAGTGGTGCCAAAAGAAAATAGTGTAATTTGTGTTCTCTTATGTCTTTGTTTAGATGATTTTTTAATGCTTTAGTTACTCATAGGAATAACCTGATATGCAAATTTTCCAACCCTTTTTGTCTATTCAATAGTTGAACAATTTTATGAATGCTTGATACAATGCTGAGATTGTTGGAACATTGGTGTGCTATTCATTTGTAGAGATCACTTAGTAATATTTTTGATAAAAGATGTTGATTGGCTTTGTTCTAAATTCATGTGATAATTATTTGGTAGATTGGTAAACAATTGAAATGATCTATGAGTCTATGACCTGTTGTAGTGAGTTTTAGATGTCATCGTTTAACACAAATACTTGTATAAGTTTTACATTGTTGTGTTCCTAATCACAAGTCATTTCCAGTAGGAGAACTCACAATCACATAATTCTAGATATGTCATTGTAAGTATGTATGATAGTACAAGTGCACTTGTGGCATTGTTGCAATATGTACAGTAATAATCAAGGGCATGGAGATGTTCTAGAAGATAACTAAAGGTATTATTAGCAGATATAGCTCATAAAGAGTCAACCTTTGCTACCACAATCCATGGGTATTTTGGTTGAGTTTAGGAGAAATGGGCCAACAATCTTTGATCAATTGTGAGTTGCATTGACTTATTAGTGTGGTGATTATTCATATGGAGAATCATGTTGCATGTAATGTGCAACATGCTAACACCATGATATGGTTGTGTGAGTGTTGGTATTTTATGTTGCAATTAGTCAATTAAAACTTTGAATTCATTATCAACTGGTTATATGGTTATCTTTCTATTTGTATAAATGTGCCAAGGATAGTTAAGAATGGATATTTTTGTATATGGTTGAACCTTGAAGGTGTAAAAATTTGTTTTAATTGAGATTGTGTGAAAGAAACCTTATTGTATTAGAAATAATTTCTTGAATAGTACAATTGTAAATATATTTTTGCTAGAGGTTTATGCCTCAAAGGTTTCCCATATAAATTCATGTCTCATGTGTATTTATGACTTGTGTATTGCTTTGCATGCTTCATTTAATGTTGTTTAGTCAAACCATATAACAAATATAATTATATGTTTATCACATAATCTTAAGGTGTTTTAATATCCCTATTTATCAATTGTTTGTATCGAGGAGTTATTCTCATAAGAGATTTCATAGTAGGAAGAAATATTTAAACTCAAAGGGAAAATCAAATCTTGAGAAACAATGGTATATGAAGATAAATCACATAAACTATAGGTTACCATGTTTTGGTTGTCAATGGGAAACACCTCTAACATATTATAGTTAGGAGAAATTTTATATAATCTATTTTGTTGCACATGAATTATAATTTCATTGAATGGTCTCTTCATTCAATACACAAGTTCAAGAAAATCCTTTTTCCTATTTCATTTTGGAATAACTTCAACAAAAATTTCCAATCACACCATAGGCTATATTTTATATGTTCCCAACATATTTAATCAACTACTACCCCAAATTAGCAAATAATGCACAAACATTACTCACATTCCCCTCAAATACTTAATAAAAATATCTCATTTTCTCAAATTCAACCATAGCTATCAAAGAAGCCTTTATCACAATTTTTTTTTTAATCATTACTATATTGAACTCATTTTCTTGGAAAATTTAGAAATATCAACATTTTAGGGAAATTCTTAACAAAGGTACCTAAATCTTCATTGCATCAACATAAAATAAATAAATTTACTCTCTATGGCCCATGATCTCCATGATAGACTAAAAATTTAGTTAAGATTTTCCATCTTTTAATGAAAAGCTTCACAAAATGGTCACAACTTCAACTAATTCAATCAAAATTTGAACAAATCACAACACTGAAATGAATTAGACTCAACATCAAGCATTTGGACAAGCACAATTAAGCAAGGTCTTGACAATGAAACCAAAAGTGTTAATGCATGCATGTCACTTGTACTCATCCCCCTTCTCCTATCTGAACCAATAGCTACTAAAAAATCTCGAAAGAATTTGGAAGCTCACTTAGGCACAAGAACTCACCAAGAGCCCTAGTAAGTTGTTCCAATGCATGTGAGGATAAAGGTGTCATGCAAATGAATTAATTAATATTAGCACAATTCAAACCTTCTTATAATTATATAAAGAACCACTAAAAAGTTAACTAATATATCAAAGAAGGCTTCCTTCAATAATTTTTATTCACTTAATAATTTTAATAATTATATTTTATAATAACTATTTAGACAGAAATAAAGTAAATGATATAAATTAATAAAGTAAAATAATTTTTTAAATAAATAAAATCACTGAAGATTATATTTGTATTAAGACATCTGTACTGATTATTTCTATTTTATAAACAAATACTATCCACTTTGTTTTTATAGTCTTGTGACTCAGCATTCTCTCAACTTTATTGAAAACTTCAAGATCTGGAAAAAAAAAATTGAGTACATACGAGTTTTTGCAATGATTTCACAATGCATCAAATTCTCAATTTTGATACAAACCCCTATAACATAGGTAAAAATTGGGGGAAAATAAGTTTGGGTTCAAATGGCAGCATTGCACAAAACTTTCCCCTTTCAAAGTGGGGAAGACATAGCCAAAATCCTTCCTTCAAATTATATGCAACCACCTTATCACATTTCACACCATCTTCTTCAATGCTAATGCACAAGTAATCTCCCACTGTAATGCACTCAGACATCCACCCATCTCCACAAAACAATTGACTCAGAGAAGCTGAAGGCATCCTTGCAAATTCCTTCCACTTCCAAAGCAACTTATCTTCATCGTCCTGAAACAACTCCCATATAACTAGATTCTCCATCGTTAATACCAGAAGAATAGACGATCCATATGTAACCATACATGGAACAGACTCAAATTCATCTTCAACCAGTTGGTCGGGTAATGAAGCTATTCTCACAGGTTCAATGCAATCATCTTGGATACTATAACCCACAATGGTTTCAGGCATCTCTGCCGTCCAGAAAAGAACGCCATTGCACTCAACCATTTCATGATAATATATGTCAAAACCCGTTTCCTCTGAAAACTCAAATTTGATCCTCCATGAATCTTGACAATAATGGTAGATTCGGAAGGAAAAAAATAGAGGGTCTTCCCCGAACGTCACTACCAAATAGAGTTCGCCATTTCTTCCCTGCACAATATGGACAGAATTTCCAGTCTCGTGGATTTGTATATCTGAATAAATTCTCAGAAGCGGATTGCAAAGATATAATTTTGGGTTTTCTCTTAAATGCAGCGGCCTGATTGTGAGGTTTTCTTGAATAGGCACCAACCCCAGCGCTGTACTGTTTAACATATACACTCCTAAATCGTTTCCAACAGGAATTGGAAGGAAAGAGAATGAGATAGCCCTCCATTTTTGAGTGGAAAAGCAGTAGGCCATACAATAATCTTTACGGTATACGAGAAGCCATGGATTTTGGCTGGGCAATGAAGACAGAAAGCTGTGTGCGGACAAAATAGACTTCCATTCTTTGCAAACCGCGCGACAGCGGTATATTGACATTAATGGAAGCTTCTCAAATATGCATTCCTTTATATGCCGAGGCAGCTCAGATACTCCACGCTGCTCTCCGTCTCCTGAAAGTGCAGAAAAACTAGATTTTCCCTTCATTCTTTTCAGCTCCCACGCTTCCTATTCCTGCATTGTATTCTCTCAAACGTGGATTACAAGTCGCTTTTATAAGGATTTGGCATGCAGACCTTTAGTTAACCGGCCTGTGGTCTTCAGTAGAACCTTTGGTTGACTGGGCTTTAATTAACTTCACTTCAGCTTGCGCTTGTAGTTCACTTCACTGTTTGTGCCCATCGTTGCCAAGGGTCCATCTGCAGATTTGCATGGAAAAAATATAGTAAGACACGGAAACGGCTATCCAGCCCCTAGAATGCACCGGAGGCATGGATAACCCCATACATCATAACTGCAGTAGTTTCCGATTCCAGTGATTTAACTCACTGTTTTTCAGAAGAAGACTACAGTTCACTACAGCATCGTTTCAAACAAATAAAACTGCAGTTTGTAGAAACAAGACGATAACACTGCTTTCTAAAATTACGCTGACACTAATTTCTCGCCGCCTATAAATACCCCTCATTTCTTTCTCAATCTACATCACCACTTTCTCGCTTTTATCATATCCTTTTCGACGAGCTATTTATTCTCTCTCGTAACATTTCAGATTTCATCATAGCTTATTCGGCGAGCTATTTACTCTCCAGTTATTTCTTGTTATCTTTCTCGGCTCTCTGGAAGTGAATATGGGCAGATCAATGCTTATGAAAATCGTAACAGTACTACTACTTTTCATTCTTATGTTCGTCTTCAATGTCTCCGCTCGATATAATCTCAAGGAAACTGCAAATACAATAACGGATATTAACAACAACAAAGCTATCGATAATCTGGTTCAAACCGTGGAGCAGTTAGCGTCATGTACTAACTGGGCAGGGAATATCGCAGATCCTAATTGCTGCACAAAATAACAAAAGTTGCAGATTGGCATATGAAGAGTCATATTGATATTCTAATCCAATCATCAACAACACAAGGGAGAGTTTTTTTCAGTTACGATTTATTTTAGTTGACTGTTATAAGGCAGCAACAATACCTACTCTATTCCATCGTTCTCTTCTATCTATGACAAACTCAAATTCCATTGACCTATAAAATTTGTAGAAATAATTATTTAATTTTATGATAAAAAATATACTTTCTTATTAAGATCAGACAACTAATGTCCTGGCCGCAACTGTAATTTATTTGAATGGATGGACGCGACAATTACTATTGGTCTGAAATGATTGTAAAATTAAGTAGATATTGAACTAACAAAGTTAATTTCGGGTTATATTTTGAAGTGTTCAATTCAAAGGAATATGTTGCGTAGTTGTGAATCGTATATATTATATTACTTTTATTACTTCTTGTAATGGTCAAATTTGCATATCCAATCCATTTAATTTTATATCAATTTTGGTGTAATAAATTAATGAAGTTTTAGATAGATAAATGGTGTCATTTAATGAAAAGTTAATTTCTTTTTTAAATATATTGTTTTCTCTATTTCTACACATCTAATGTTTCCCAGATATATTATCATGTCTATACCTAGACATTCATTCTTTGGACTAACATTGTCATTCCTTTATCCTAGGCCATTTTCATGATGTTAGATTAACCTTACACCCAATGAAATTGACTTCAAAAATTCAGAAATTCAATTTTTAATGTTGTTGACTCTCATCTATTCTTTGAAAGTGAATTAGCTTGTTCATTACTCTAACTAATTTCACTGCCCCTTTCTAAGCATTTCAGAAATGGACATTTTCTTCTAAGCAAAGTTGAGGATGAGCATCCTAACAAATTTAACCTACCTAACAAAGGATTGCACACACTTGAGTGTCTTGGGCTAGGGGATGATATCTACTGCTATGATTATCTTAACCCTTTTCTTTGATCCTTTATGCCCATTACTCTTACCTTCTTGCATACTAATCATATACTTATAAAAATTTAAGAAAAAAATGCACTCTAAACATAATTGGTAAATCAATTATGCATGTTGGGAATGATATTTTCTATCTTTAGAGTATGCATTAAGGACATCACTATATGCCACCATAATCTCATCTATCAAACCTACAAAGGAAATATTTATTTCCCTTTGAAAGATGACACCTACCTTTCCAAAGCCAAATTATATTATTGCATAAACATAGATGCCCCAGGAAGTTGTGAATGGTGTTGTATGTTTCTTGAACTCCTTGACCACCAATTAGTTATATCTTGTCGCGTCATAAATTGTCACCTTTAACAATTTCACACTATCTGCCCCCCTAAGTGATTGAGCCTAAATGTACACCTAATTTCCTAAATTATGCATTCCATAGCCTATTTTAACATTTATCAATAAATTAAATGTGCAAGACCCAAGTATACATTTTTAAGTACAAAATAATTCTAAGATTTTGGCTCAAAACTACTAGAAAGCCTTGGGTTCACCCTAATAATTGAGAGCATTTTGGGGTATGAACTCTAGGGAGAGATCTTGGTTTCAACCCAACATAGATAGAAGGAGAGTGTATGTTCCACCACTTTATTGGTGTGAATGGAAGCCTCCCCCTTGGAGGGAAAGGAAGTATCTCAGACCTCCACTCATTGAGCCCACCTGGGGGGATTGAAATGGGTGGCTTAGGAAAAGAAAGAAAGAGGCTACAACAGCTCAGCCTAATCATTGGAAGGGGATCCATGCAAAATAGAATTCAAGGAGGAAATTAGAGGTTGGTGGTTAGGATATATGCAAGCCCCCCACTTTTCCATTGAACCAAATACAATCAGAACAAACAAGGACCAAGATTTGGGGAATGAGGATTAGATGGAGTAGAAGGAAGCTAGTGTGCAAGTGAAGTCAAATGCAAGGAGTGATAATGAGGTCTCTAGTAAAGGGATAGTCATCAATGATCCCAAAAGAAAGGGTAAGGCAATGATTATCCCTAATAAAACCTTAAGAAATTCTATGGATATGTTGAAGGAGTGTGCTTTCTTCACAAAGTGGGGCGGAGGTAGATGCTCTATGAAAATGATGGTGGAGTGGTGGAGAGACCAATGAGGTATGGAGGTATACATACATTTTTTGGCATGTAAATTTCTTCTAATTATATGCCATCACCACAATTAAAGCAAAGCATCATGTTTGAAAAACTCTTGCACATAGACAAAATAGGGATTTACATAAAAGAGTGGGAGCTAAACTTCAATCCCCATAGGCATGAATTGGACACAATGAAAGCATGGGTAAATTTCCACAACCTACCATCAAAATATTGGGATGAGGAGGTCCTAAGTTTGATAGGGAATCAAATGGGTACTTATATTGGGATTGATGGAGCCTTGCTTCATGGTGAAATGAATGCTTAGGTGAGAGTCTATGTAGAAATCGGTCAAAGTAGTGAACACCTGGAAGAACTAGAAATTATTATGAAGAAGGGTAAGTGGTTCTATGAGATAGATTGTGATCTCTCCACCAACACGATCCCTAAATTTTTGAAATATAAATTCACTAACAAGGCTTCAAAACTGAATGTTGGAAGCTTGATTGAGTCAAGAAGTGGAGCTATGAATGGTAGGGAAATTCCAATGGATATGGAAAGTCATGGTCAAGAGATAGAATAGGTTGCTTTGCAGGAGAATGAGGATCATGAGTTTGAAGAGGAGGAAGCTTTGGCTACAAAGGAGAATGTAAATGGGGCTTTAGAGTAGTTCCAAAACCACAAGAAGAGGAAGGGACTAGGGAGAAAGTTTTGGGTTTGGAGGAAATTATGGGACTGACATATGAATTGATGAGCTATATAGCCCTTGGAGAGGAAGAAGCGTTGAATTTAGATATGGGTGAGGATGATGGTAGTAGTGTAGAGGGAAATTTTTTGAAGGGTAATAAACCTTTAGAAGAGGTGGAGGTTCGAGAGTTGAAGGAAAATGATACTTCACTAGAAGTTAATGCAAGCTTCTTAGCCATCTTGGTGACTTAGGGGAATTTGGGATTAAAATCAAGGAAAAAAGCGAAGAAATCACCTAACTACGAGGATGGTAGGAGGAAAGGTAGGTTTTCAAACATAGAGAAGAGGGCTATGGATGGCGATGTAGAAAGCCAGAAAAAACTCACCATGATGCTAAGATTAGGGAGGATGGCACCCTTCTCGAGGAGAAATGAGGATCATATCATGGAATGTTAGGGGCCTCAATGCCCCTAACAAAAAGCGCCTTCTAAGGCGCTTCATGGAGCTCTCAAAGGTTGATGTCTTCATGACTTAGGAGTAAAAATTAAGTAACATAGAAGTGGAAATATTCAAGAAGAAATGCAAAAATTGGAATGTTGAGCAAGTTGAAGCCACAGGTGTGTCGAGGGGTCTGCTAATGGTTTGGAGACCTCAGATTGTTTATCTATAAATTTTTGTGGGATATAGCAATTGGTTAGCTTGCAAGGTGAGAAGTCTTTCGTGAAATCTGATATTTACATTGATCAATGTTTGTGGTCCAACAAGTTGTATTAATAAAATGGAATTATGGGTGGAGCTTGGTGCTTTCTATAATAGATATTGTCAAAATGCTACACTTTAAGGGGTGATTTTAATGTGATTTCTTATAGTGAGGAAAAAATGGGGGTTTGCAAAGAAAGTATCAATCCCAAGTGGATTTTGAGAACTTTGTAAGGAAAAATGACTTGTTTGAAATTTAGATGGAAAATGTGAAATACACATGGACAACTTAGAGGTTGAGTTTTAGTCACATTACAGAAAAATTGGACTAGTTTTTGTTTAAAGGAGAGTTGAAAGCTTTTCCGTTCACCTTTGAAGGCAACATTCTACCTCAATTGGGGTTAGACTATTGACAAGTTGTTGGGATAACTTAGCATTGTTGTCATTGATGTTAAAACCTACAATCCTTAAGGTTGTGCTCCATATGATATACAAAAATTATCTATCCTATCGTATGCTTTGATTTTGTGTAGTGTGGATGTTATCTTTGATCTAGATATGGTAGTACTTCTTTTTGGGACATTTGTGGAAGTCAGTCAATGCAAAATAATGAAGACTAATCTTTTGATGTTGGTTGTTGTGTTCAAAGCTCACTCTGGGTAACCTTGTTATTCAAACATTCATGTAGCATGTTACAAGTTTTGGCATATCAAATTATGTTTCTCTAGTTGATACTGAAATTGATGATAATCAATATTTGGTCTTGGTTGTGGCATTCCCATTGGAGATAAAATATATTTCATGTAATTCAAAGTTTGCTATCTTTTGATAATTATGTTATGTAATGAACCTATCTTATGTATGACCTTTATGGGTCCCTTGGTAACGTGGTAAGAATATCTTTATGTGTGGCCTATCTTTTTAGTCTGGTGCTAGCGTTCAAGGCCTTATCAAATATTTTAAGGTTTTTCTTTGTGCCGACATGTTTTGTGGTGATCTAATTCAAATTGTGTTTGGCCGACTTAGTAGACTATGAAGAAATTGTGTCTAGTTGACCTAGGAGATTATGAAAGCATTGAATGGTATAAGTAAATTTTTTTTGGTTCGATGAAACAAGAAGTGTGGAGTATGGTGTGTGCGAAGGAAGGAGTAATCTATTTTGTAAAGATTGTATGAGGAAGTTGTGCAGAAGATTCTTGATCAGATCTACTATAGACAATTATTGTGCTCTTAATCATAATTGAATTCATACATATATGTAGATGCAACTTCATCAGTTCACTTCTCTCAGTGAGACTATTTTGTAATCAATTGTATTAATCAGGTAGTGAGCCCACCGACAGTGAGCCTTACCTGTAGTGAGCAACTTACCAATGAGGCCTTTGTAAAAGTCACCTTAACCAGTGTTCTATAATTGAGAATTAGCATTCTCCATGGTTTTTCCCTTCTTGGGTTTCCACATAAATTCTGGTGTTTATTGTGCAAGGTGTTGTTGTGTGCTTTCATGTTCATATTTGTTTGATTATTTTCTTATTGACATAAGCCTACTACGGATTAATTAAAGAAAAATAAATTATTTTATGATAACTGATTCACCCCCCTCTCTGTTATTTGGACTATTCAGCATGGACCACTACCCATTAAGTTGGATATAATGGGAAAAAATAGACCAATAGGATGCCTCTTTAAATTTAAAAATATGTGGTTCAAGGATCAAAATCTTCTAGGGTGGATTGATGCATGGTGGAATGGATGTAAATTTGAGGGAGCTGAGATTTTTGGTGTGGTATCAAAATTGAAGCTCCTTAAGAAAACACTAAAGGAATGGAATATGACACATTTCAAAAAGATATTCGAATTGAAATGTAGGCTTGAGAAGAGTTATCAACATTAAATGAAGTAGTATTATCTTTAGGAATGGATTGTGAAAAGTTCCTGAAGGAAAAAGAGTTGCTTAAAGAATATGAGGAGATTTAGGTGAAAGAAGAAGTGTTGTGGTGGTAAAAATCTAGGGAGATCTGGATGTTGAAGGGGGATGAAAACACAAAATACTTCCATAATAGTACTAAGGCTCATAGAGAAGTCAATAAAATTACAAGTCTACTAGGATTTTATGGCACAAGTATTGAGTCTCCTAGGGAGATCGCTAGGGAAGTAATCATCTATTTTGAAAATTTGATAAATAACAGAGAAGGTTCAAGGCTAGTATCACAAAACCAGCTTCTGGAGTTGATCCCAAACTTGGTGAATGAAGAGAAAAACAAGATGTTGATGAGTGAATTCACGATAGAGGAAGTTAAGGCTACAAGTTTCTAGCTTCATCCAGATAAAGCACATGGAATGAATGGGTTTTCGACACATTTTTTTAAAATGCTAGAGCATAGTGGGAGGTGACATGGTTGTCGTAATAGAAGACTCAAGGAGCTTAGGAATGGTGTTAAGGGAATTGAACAACACCTTCATTGCTTTGATCCCTAAAAAGGAGAAGTGGTCATATTTAGATGAGGTCAGACAAATGGCTCTTTGCAATACATTGCACAAGATCATGGCAAAAGTAGTGACAAACAAACTTAAAAAATCTTCTAGATATAATTTTGAAAGAGTAAACATGGTTTGTACCTAGGAGATCAATTCTATAATGATTCATTATTGCACAAGAATCCATTCACTTTATTCACAAAAGTAAGAAACAAAGCATGCTAGTGAAGCTAGATATCAAAAAAACATATGATTGAATGCATTGGAGGTTTATGTGCAAGGTACTACGAGCCTTTGGGTTTGACAATAAATGGGTAAAGAGGGTGTTCAATTGTGCTACCAAACCTATATTCTCAATCATTATGAATGACACACCAAAGGGTTTCTTTGAAGCATCGAGGGGGATCAAACATGGAGATCCTCTTAGAATTATTTTATACCTACCTACTCCCCAATAAAAAGTATATAATTATTTTTATTACTTTTTTATGTATCTTGTTGATTTTGACTAAACAAGAGTATTACCTAATGAATTATATTGTATTCACAAGCTAGTTAATGTTATTTTTCATTGTGCAAGACTATACCACTACACATTTTTTTCATAATTATACAAATAATGATTTCCAAATATTCATCCATGCCTTAACAATTGACACATTTTAATAGAATTATGTTTTATATAGATATATAAGCTTTTGGGTCTTCTAAAATCAATCATGAGATTTATTTTTATCTATGAGGTCTCCAATAAAATATCACCCTTAAAATCCTCATGAAAAGAGACCAAATAATCTAATGAAATTTCTAGGTAGGTGTTTTCCCTTCAATTGCTTATTTAATAAAATTTTATCTTTTTTTTTCCTTATCTTGGTTTTATTTTTTTCCTTTGCTAGGCCATTTGTGTTTTTTCAATTTCATATGCATTTTGGTTGTCGATTCAATTTTTTTTTTTCTATTATTTTATTTATTATTTCCTTTGTTTTTTCACCTTTTTCCCTTGGTTGAATCTATTCTCTCTTTGATATAACCTTCAAGGTTGTTTGTGACTTCATAACTATACCTCATCAAGATGTTAGACATTTAATGTTACTATGCAAGTTTTGGTATGGGGTCAAAATATCTTCCAATCCTTGATCACCAATGTACCATATGGTCTAAGTCTATTAGAGATCATTAATAAGGATTCCCTTATGTGGCCTCCCTTATTAGAATTAAA
>VDFB02313166.1:0-10615 GCA_007258455.2 Sequoia sempervirens | reverse complement strand
TTAGTATCTCCATTTTTGCGGGGAGAGGTGGAAAGGGTTTGATATTAGTACATAACCAAGCATACATTTCATAGTCTCTATCCTCCAAATTTTCATCTGCCTTGACAAAGGTCCCCATTTTCTCTCCAATAAAATTTAGGGTCTTCAAACCCCAATATTTAGACGATAGATTATATAATATGATCAAAATAGGGGTTTCTATGATTTCTTGCCTTAAAGGATTGAAGTTTGGTTCCTAGTGTTTGATAAAAATTACATATGCCGCCATCATGTATGGTCTTGCATTTAGAACCTTTCTTTTGATAATCCCTAAAGGGAATTCCACCAAAAATAAACCATTTAAATGTGATTTTAGAGTCACATCCTTGTCCCAATTCAAATCACCCCAATGTCTTAACTTGCTCAAGGTAGGCCAATCTCCTCCCCATTTAACAAAGAAAGTTATATCCCTTAATTTAGACATAGTTCTATCTATTGTTTCATCTTTTAGACAAAAGGAAATGCACCAACCTAATGGTTTAGGGTTAATTTGGGAACTTTATTCACACATGTTGCAACTTGTCCCCCTTTGGGGATCCATTTTTGGTTGCTGGCACTTTACGAGAGAAATATAGATTCCTTGGGTTTTGATTTCACCTTTAACCATTGTTGCCAAAGTATCCTCCACTGTAGTGTTTGTGTCCTCCTAAGCGACCATTGAATGTTCATGGGTCTGTATCATATGCATATTGCCATTGCTTCCCATACCATGTTTCTTGGTTGCCTTTCACCTTATCATTCTTGCCCCACTTCCAATTTCTCCAAGTGCCATGAGTTTGCTCCCATCTCTAATTCCTTTGAAATTTTGTTGTTTTTCAATCATGAACCATTTGTTTCTTGATTGATCTTGAACATGTATCATATTATAGTTTATTATATAATATATTTAAAATATATTAAATTATTAAAAAAATATATATATTAAATCATTAAGAATTAAAATATAATATTATTATTACTGATTTTTCTATATGCATCTGTATAGAAAAATCACTTTATTTATAATGTTATAAATAAAAAATAAAAAACTATTTAAAATAGACATTTATTCTTTAAATTTAAAGAAATCTTAGAAAAGCCTAATTTTTTATTTGGTGTATTTTTTTTAATTAATACCTAATTAAGCAAAACCGTTTGCAATAGTATTGCCTAACCACACATATTAATAGATAATGATATGAATGTGTATGAAATGAAAAAAAATTACCTATAAATTGAAAAATTACAAGGAAAAATAAAGAATAGGGCGTACACATAATTTTAAAAGGAAACAAAAATAAACACTAAAGATAGTATATGAAAACAAATCATATCCTTCAATACCTCACAAATCTTGTCACGTTTAACAATTCATCATTTCCTACTCAATCTTTAGAAAAAAAAGGGAGAAAAGAAGAAAAACAATACTCCAAAGCATTGTGGAAGCAATATGGAAAGATCAAGCATCTCTAATCCTCATAAATTATAGAAGTCTAAAAGGAATTGTAAGTCTATGTAAAAGCAAAAGAATCACTTCAGAGAGAGCTATAATAGAGAAATATTTGGAATAGTATAGAACACAAATTGAAGATTTTTTAACATTCGCAAGGTCAAAGATAGTATATGGGAGAGTAGATTTAGTGATTTTTGCTCTTTGGAGTGTTGATTTTGTGCTATTCAATTTGATGATGAAATCCTCCATTTGCTCAACCATATCCTTGGTGAAATGAAACTACTGCAATTTTTTGTATACTTAAGCCAGTATCATTATAAACTTCATTCCCAAACAAAATATCTGTGATATTGCTATCAGGATTCAATCGTGTAGTTTTATGAGTCAAACTCATTGACCCATGTTTCATGAGTAGTGGTTCACAAGAACCCATCTCTCATGATAATGAATGGTCCACTTAGTACTCATTGCATCTCGATGATGCTCACAGAGGTGGCTGAATCGGGCCTTCCTGAGGTCACCATCCTAGTACTACTTCCAAATGTTTAACCAATTTCCGCGTTGCCCACGAAGCAGTAACCCCATTTGGTAAAACCTTTAGTAAGTGTTGTGCCTTATGAACCATTCACTCACAAAAGCCCCTTTTAGCTCATCAATTATGTAATTTGGAGGTATTCTCCACAAGAAAAGTCAAAATTGTGATATTGTTATTAGATAGTTGTAATGAAGCCAAACTCATTAACCCATGTTTCAAAGCGAATAGTGGTTCAAGAATCATCTCCTCATGATAATGAATGGTCCACTTAGCACTCATTGCAATTTCAGAAAGAAGGCAGGAAAAGAAAGAAGCAATACAGCGGATTCTCACGATGAAGTGACTGGTCTTTATGAAGGTCACCCATCCCAGTATCTATCTTAACCTCGCTTCGCATTCTAACCACAAAGTTTTCCCAAGTTTAAGCCCACTTTAGCTTTGTAAACCCCATTTGTAAAACCTTCAATAAGTGTTGTGCCCCCATGAACCATTCACTATAGAGCCCCTTTTTAGCCTACTACTTTGATAAGTAGGAGGTATTTTCCATAGAGCGCCCAAACAGATATTGCTATCGCAGGATGCCTATGAGTCAAACCATGTGGACCCATATGTTTTCAGTTTGAATATGGCTCCAAGAACCCATCTCTCATGATAATGAATGATCCACTTAACACTCATTGCATCTAGGTGATGCTCACTGAGGTGAAGCATTGGGCCTTCCTGGGAGGTCATCCATTAAAGTACTATTCCAACTCAAGCGTGCTTAACTATTGAGTTTTCTCCAAGGTTGAGCCCACTTAGCTTGCAACCCCATTTGCAAAACCTTCAGCAAGTGTTGTGCCTTATGAACTGTTCACTATAGAGCTCCTTTAGCTCATCAATTGATAAGTAGGAGGTATTTTTCATAGCGTGTCAAATTGTGATATTGCTATCAAGATTCAATTATGTAGTTTTACAATTCAAACTCATTGACCCATGTTTCATGAGTAGTGGTTCACAAGAGCTCATCTCTCATGATAATGAATGGTCCACTTAGCACTCATTGCATCTAGGTGATGCTCACAGAGGTGAAGCACTTGGCCTTGCCAAGGGGTCACCCATCCTAGTACTACTCCAACTCAAGCGCATTAAGCACCGAGTCTTCTCCAAGGTTAAGCCCACTTAGCTTGCAACCCCATTTGAAAAACCTTCAACAAGTGTTGTGCCTTATGCACCATTCACTATAGAGCCCCTTTAGCTCATCAATTGATAAGTAGGAGGTATTTTCTACAGTGTGTCAAATTGTGATATTGCTATCAGGATGTAGTTTTACGAGTCAAGCTCATTGACCCATGTTTCATAAGTAGTGGTTCATAAGAATCCATCTCTCATGATAGTGAATGGTCCACTTAACACTCATTGCATATAAAATCCAAGGTTAAGCCCACTTAGTTGGAGTAGTACTGAGATGGGCAGCCTCTCGAAGAAGGCTCAGTGCTTCACCTATGTGAGCATCACCTAGATGTAATGAGAGCTAAGTGGACAATTCATTATCATGAGAGATAGGTGGTTCACGATGTAATGAGAGCTAAGTGGACCATTCATTATCATGAGAGATAGGTTTTTGTGAACCAATACTCATGAAACATGGGTCAATGAATTTGACTTGTACAACTACACGGTTGAATCGTGATAGCAATATCACAATTTGACACGTTGTTTAGGGGAGAGGGGCCCATAGTAGAGCACCCAACTTCGCGTTTATCAAAATTCTATGTGAAAATTTCAAATCACTCCCAATTTTGTACAACAGTTTATTTGGCAACTCATATGCTTCTATATTTCATTTTAGGGACACATCATCAAATATGATGCCACATCAACATGCTTTTTGTTGAGGTATCCAAAAAGGCCCAAAAAAAATAGTGAGACCGATAGTGGTGCACTAAGTCATATTTTATTGGTGTGTTGATGTGGTATAATATGATTTGTTAGTCAGTGTACTTTATGGATAAAATGTGTTTTACAATTTGATATTAAGGTGCTCCACTATGCGGCCCACTAAGAACTACTTCTATCCCCACTATTAGACCCCGTTCTACTATAGGCCCCTCTCCCCTACTTATCAAAATATTTTTAGTTAACACTCTTTCAACTTTTGAGAAAGACAAACTCTCTTACTACATTATCATTTTCGAGTCTGCGAGTATTTTAACATAAATAGATCCAAGGCCTAGTAAGTCTGATTAATGGGACATTGTCCACCAACATGGCGATCGCTATGGATATGTTTGCCAGCTTCCGTCCCTGTATTTCACTCTCCTCATCTCCATTACAACGTTCTTCACTGCCCATCAAATCATCTCTTCAACATGTTAACAGTGCTTTCAGGAAACCGTCACAGACGCTTCAAAACCGTAGAAGCATAACGAGAATTCGCTGTCACACAGCGGCGGATGTAGCAGAAAATGTTAACAGGACAGTTTGCCCGCCTGTGAAGGCTGACGTAGAAATTACTGCATTCCAGGCAATAGACATTCGTGTTGGGTTAATTGTATGTACCTCATTCTATATGTTGCTCTGGATAAAATTTCATTTTTAATGAGTATAAATTAATCCGTACAATTAAATTATTTGTGGAGTTTTTTTTTTTTTTCATCTTGCAGACTCAGGCCAAGTCTGTAATAGATCCCGACGTGTCTGCAAAGCGTGGTAAGGATACTCCGAGTAGAACCCATCTCGAACTAAGAGTGAGTATTCTATTTGGTCCTCATTAATCATGGGGATTTAGCTTTTGCTTTTTTAATTTTATTTTGAAGTTTCCTTTTTTGGAAACTATCAAATGGGAATTCATGAATAAATAAGAATCTGTGATGGAAAAGGGCCGTTTGATGGTAATTGACAACTTTTAGCCACTTATGGTTCGAATTTATTTTACTAGACTGCTATCATTTTTCCTTTTAGCTACCACATGATTATAGTATTGATGGGGAGTTGTCATAATCATCCCAGTCAGACCTGTCGTTAATGGGTAATTCATTGTTGGTGTCATATTGGGCATGGTCTACTGGAAGTTTGCTTTCATAATACTTTATGATTTGAATTTGTTCTCGAGCTGACAAGGTTCAGGTCTCAAAGGCTAATTCATGCTTATTAGTGGCTTGAGTTCAAAGCCGGGCTGCACATAATATCTTCAGCAGGAATAATCAGCAGTTGGGGAGGCCAGCGGATCCTGTTTACAGGGAGGTTTCACCTGATCACAGGGGAAATCACCTCAGCCTTGCAAATGATAAGAGCCTTATAGTGAAAATTCTGACCATCTTCCTGAGGAGCCATACCTATAACTTATAAGCATTGTGTAAATATTATTTATCTAATGCTTGGTATGTCATTCAATTCTCATATGGTCTCTGCTTATCTTCAAAGTCATTGATTCATCAGTTGCTCCACACCAATTAAGTCCAAACCCTACAAACGTATGCCCTTACTTGAGGGACCAGTCTATGTTTTTGTCCTTGCTTCAGTCAACATTCTATGTTTCTTTCTCATGGTCTCCTAATCTTTTATAATTTATTTGCTTAGGGTTTCACAATGAGATTGTGGTGGGGTTGAATTGGATAGGACAGTATGGATGTATCCTATTTTCAATAATCCACAACCTTCACTTACCCATATCTGAATGGTCCACATTTAAGTGATTTGTCCTCCGAGTTATAGGCCATTGTATCATAGTGTGGGGATTTGAACTTTGGTCGTCTCTCTATGCAAATTCCTGATTTTTCCATTGCATCACAACCTTTTGGAAATCTCATACTCCTCAAGTGCAGTCTATTGACTTGGTTGTACACCAAGAGCTTTGATGTTTGTACGAGAGGTGGCTTACTTCGATGCCCATGTGGATGATAGTCTGTTTGTTGGGTGTCATTTGTACTGCAGATAAACATTTACAATATATAGTTGATAACAATGTATATGAGATAAATGCTTCCAGAAGCATTATGGAGACTCAAAAGATATATTTTTAGTTTGGCCATGTGGGAATGAATCTGCAGTTCACATAGAGCAATTGCGCCTTAGTTTCCATTCCTGATGATTGAAAGATTTTGAAACAAATCCTCTTTTCAAAAATATATAAATGAGCTATAAAATTGAAATTCCACAAAAATTTAAAGGCAAAGGTTGTTTTCAGGTCACCCCCAAGCCAGACACCAGAGTTTTCTATTTACTTTTATCCATTTTTCAATGAGATATACAACCCTACCCACCGCACAGGCCCCCTTACAGTAATACCTAATTGTTGCTTTTGTTTGAAGGGTAAGATATGTGGATGCCCAGCTTTCTAGTTACCTAATGTTTTGATTCTTTGAAGGCAATAACTGCACACACAAAATCGTACCCATTTCAGGAGGCAAATGATAATACATAGGTACTGGGGGCTCTGTTAAGGTGGCAAGAGAAATACCTTTCCAAGTTTGGACTATAACTTGTCATTCAGAAATATCAAGAATAATTTTTCCATTAACAATAATTGCTGCAACTAATCGATTAAGCAATCAAGCTGCAATGGTTTAAACCTTAAAGGATTGTTTTTCTTTTCACAATCAAAATCCCTTTACCTCCTTGCATTCAAAGTGGACACCTTCCATGAATCTTTTTAGCAATGGTTTAATGGCATTGAAAGGTATTGATCTCATCCAATTTGATACTTTTTCATGAGCGTGGACCAATGGTATTCTAAGTAATTTTAAAAGGAAGCTATTGGTGTAGGTGAATATTGGATGTGAGGTCAGAACAGTGGTGTCAGAATGTAAATATGTAATGGATGTGGAAGATGCTGTTGGGAAGGTGGTCTTATTCGTTGCAAATATTGCTCCACAAGAAGTTCTCGGCATCAAAAGCCATGGTAAACTCTTATATTATATGTAAATTAAGAATTTGGCTATGTTATGGTAACCCAACTATGCTGTATATGACTGTGACTGGACATTCATGCAGGGTTGGTCTTAGTAGGCCTCAATTATGACTTGACCCCAATGCCTAGGAGTTTGAAAGTTATTCTGCCTGGCTTGGGGCGTCTACCTCCAGGGGCACAAGTTCTTGAAGCAGTTATTCCGCATTGACATATTCTGACTAATGCCACTACTAAACACTTCTCTTTCCTGTGTAGCATTACTGTTAAGAGGAAATAGTAATAGAATGTCCTTGCCTCCTTTCCTACATTTATAAGAAAGGTTTTGCATGAAAGGCAAGAAGACTCAATGAAGAGCTTGTAATTGTGTCTTAATTTAAGAACTGTTTCTACATCCACATTAGTGAAATTCCAGTTGTTTAATTTTGTTTTGCTGGAAAGAACCTGATCATTTCCTTGTAAAGAATTCATGTTTAACACATGCTATCGATGCCTAACATAGTTTTCATGGTAGAATCATCTTTAGTGTTCGTGTTAAAAGATGTTAAATTATTTTCCTGTAACTTAAATTATCTGCATTTGGGCTGTTTTGTGCAGGGTATCACTGCAACTCAATCAAGGTAAAGTAAATCAAACCATATGGATATGGGTTGTTTAAATACAATCTGAGGTACTTTAATAACGACCTGAAATACAGATGCTTTATAATTTTAATTGATTTCCTTGTAGAAGAATTCTTTCTTTTTCTTGCAGAATTGATTTGTTTGACTGTATTCAAATTTTATCTTTTGATTTATGGAAATGGTTCTGATATTTATTTGGCTTTTATTATGTAGATACAGAAGTTTGTGTCATGGTCTTCCAATTCTTTATATCAGCTAGATATGTTGGAAGGTTACATTGGTTAATGCTCCATTTTTCCCTTTGTTTTTTGAAGAGACCTTGTTATCAGCTAGGTGAAATGATCTGTGAAACCCAGGAGATATTCCCCTTAACCTCACCACAAGCAGATATCTAATGTGACAAATCAACCTTAAATGCATGTGATTAACAGTGAACACATGTTCAGCATGAAGTAAACAACATTAAAAATTAAAAAAAACAGAGCATAAACAGAGAAAGAGAGCATCCACCTGACACCGAAATGCCCTGAGAAACCCTAAAAGGGTGAAAACTTCAGCAAGAGTGAGCTTTGTGCTCCTCATATCACTATCTCAGTTAAATACAGTTGCCCTGAGAAACCCTAAAAGGGTGAAAACTTCAGCAATGAAGGTTCTAACATGAGCTAACCCATCCAACATGGCTTTTACACAAGCTGCCCTCATATCACTATACTACAGTTAAATACATGTTATTACAAAACCTCATAGAGATTAATTGGAGTCATAGCATGCATACAAATCTGCTTTGCAACCGCAAAACCACCCCTGCAACTTGGGAAACCTGTCTCCTATACATGCAATCCCGCACAGAATGTGTATAATGAAGGTTCTAACATGAGCTAACCCATCCAACATGGCTTTTACACAAGGTATACTATTACTCTATCCTTCCATTGTGCCAAAATGGAAGATTGAATGTGAAATGGCTTGTTTCAAGTGCTAAAATCCTTTATATTCCACTCTGTGCATGCACAATTATGCATTCATTGCTTGTGCCAGACCAGTGATCATGCATTTACCAGGGCATTCGTGTGTTTGCTGCCAGTTACAGTGCATTCACGGTGGTAGCTGGTGCTTTTGCTGCCTGTGCAAAGTGGTGAACTTGCTTTCCCATTTTTTCTATTAGGATTTACAATCTGCAATTTGATCAGAGACTTCTTAGATGTTCTGGACCATCTCAGCTACCCTCCAAACATCACTGTAGACTGTCATGATTTGAACACCATTTTTGCGACATTTGAATGTTTTCAAGCCCTGGTCACCTTTTTGACTGAGTAGTTTCTCCACAACCCCATATTTGTCCAGCTTCATACAACCCGCCTTTTAAGCAATTACTGTCGAAATAGGAGCATTAGCAAAAAAATTCCGTTTTCGTTCATTTGTTTGAAGAGTCTTTTGAGTCTATTCATAATGGCAGGTTCTAGTATGAGTCAAGAATCAAAGTTATACCCTAAAGGTCACAAGAACACTTCCTTGGAACTCAGAAGACCAAAAATCAGACTGGATTAGTCTTTTAGGTCTGAGGTCAGTTTTTCCAAAATTTGAATCCAAAGAGTTATCACATGAACTAAGCTTTGATTGCAGGAAGAATGTGTAGTGTCCTATATATATATACATATATTATATATATATTCTCTTGTTATAGATTAATCAAAAGATCAAATACCACTGCTGACTGTTCCAGGCCTGTATATCTTTGGATAAACCCTTAAACATAATAACACAATTGCAGATCTGAAAGAAATTGCTTAGATTTGGTAAATATCAACCATCAAACTCATGATCCAGAAGTTCAATTTATAGATTTGTGATAATCCATTAGTTAATGATATACAATATTGACTGATTCAAAGGCAACGTTACAGGCCAGATTTCCAATGCAGCACAGGTCCCTGGAACTGAAAACTTCAGACAGTGATTAGAATGGGTGGCACATTCATGTATGGTGGATATATCCTGCTAGTGATAATTTGAGCATTCCGGGTTTGGAGAACAACAGTTCTAGGCCTCCTCAGATTGTGGAAATAGGAAGAGCATGGGACGCCTAGATATTTCCTCTTGGCTCAGGTTATGGCCAGCCACAGCTCCTCCTCTGGACAGATTTGCTTTTCTCAGTGGGTAAATTACTTCTGCAACCTGTCCAATCATGCACAACGATCAGATCTTGAGCATTTGGGCGTGATTGAGTGAGTAAACTCAGATATGGGGTTATGCCTGATGCGAGGGGTAGCTGTAAGGGTTCTCTGTTGCTCCAATGCTTGGTGGACTCCACACCTTCAACAGACTGCCCAATGCTATAGCCCTGGATTGGATGAATCACCTTAGATCTGGTTTTCAACTGGGATTGATAGGTCTGAAATAAAGAAAGAAACTAAAGATTAGCTCAACCTTGTGATCAAGGTCTGCTCTTGGCAATGACAGTGAGTGGAGGGTTTTCATCCTCACTTCACAGAATTCGGCTCAGGGGGTTTTCGTCCCTAACTGAGTTGCTCAGAAAAATGCAAAATCAGAAGTAAAATTCTAGGATTTCATGATATCTATTGAGAAAGGGAAGAAGCTTGTAGACATACCTTCACGATTTAGTGCCCATGGTCACATTTGGCGCCAAGTTTTAAAATTTAAACATTATGTTTTATTATTTATATTTAAATATTAATTAATATACACACACATACATACATACATACATGTATGTATGTAGTGTTAAAAAAAACTTTTATTTAATAGCATTGAGGGTCAGCTAGAAATTAAGGGACATGATAGTCCTCCCTTCCCCAAATTGCTTGAGGTTGCTTCCCCTCAAGCAATTTTTATTTCAGACTTTGATGGCTTGAATATCTCCACCCCTTCCCATTTGCCATCCTTGAGTGGAAGATTCTTCCATTTCACCAAGTAGTCCAGAATGACCTTGCTCCTTAGCCTCTTCTCTCTCATTTTGGTGATAGCCTTTTTCCAAAATCAATTTATCTTCATCATCGAGTTGGGGCAGCTCTAAAGAGGGTGTGACCCACTGTCCAAGAGCCCTCGTAAGGCATGACACATGAAAAACATTGTGGTTT
>VDFB02313164.1:0-15296 GCA_007258455.2 Sequoia sempervirens | reverse complement strand
AACTTAATCATTTTATCATAGCAATCAAAATTAGCCTAATGCCTTCTAAAAAATTCCATTCCTAGAATTATATAATACAATTTTAGCTCTGTGACCAATAATTTTACCTTGGTTTTCATACTTCTTATGTCAATATAGGATTCCCTTATACTAAAATTTATCTTTTGAGTCTTAATCTTTTGAGTCTTACCAAATCCAAACTCTATCTCCATCTCTTCTCAACTTAGAATATTGTCTAATATTGCAATTGATTAATATGTTAGGAGATATAAAGTTATCATTTGATCCTAAATCAATAAAATAGTAAGGGGTTGTCTATAAATGGTACCTTGAAGTTCTATCAAAGAAGCTCAGTTGTCTACTTCATGCTTGTCCATGGCTACATAGATCTTAGTGGTTGGCTTGGTGTTGTGACCTACATTCCTAGGTCACTCTCTTATGAAATGATCCAACATCCTATTTTGGGACTTGTCCTTTTTATTTTCTAGTCCTTAGAAGAGTTTGATGGATCCATAGGCTTAGATATTTTATGCATATTTCCTTGCAAATTTTTGATGGTGCTAACTTGGAATTTATTTGTTCACCTTGGCTCCTCTTGAATTTTTTAGGGTCCTTCCCATTATATGCCTTTCTTATGCTCCCTTTTTCCAGCATGAGAGCAGGTTAGAGATTTATGTCTTCTTTCTTATTTATTAATTCATATTTATTCAACAATGGTAGTTAATTATATTTCTTAAATTTTTAGGTTGAGTGAGCTTAGTTGCATACACAAGGCTTTTGCTCAAACTCAAAATAAAAATTTATCTCTATCTTTCTCCTTTATATAATGTGTATGTTTGAGTTGGCCTTATACTCACTTATGTTATAGTTCCTTGCTACACCAAGTAAAATTATATCATATTTTGGTCATGATGACAAGCGGGTAGGTAATCATTATAGAATTTCCTTTCAAACTTGTCTCAAGTTAAATCTTTCAAATACTAAACTTTTATTTCCATATGATAATCCCACCACAAGGAAGTCTCCCCTTCCAACTAGTATATAGCTATTTGGGCCTTAATATTCTTGTCCATATTAACCCAAATTATTTATTCAATCCTATCAACCAAGTTTTCACTACGTTCCCTCCTTATATCCCATCATACTTTGGGGTTAAATTTTCTTCAATTCTTGAATCAAAGGATACATCCTTTCATTAACTCATCTTTCCCTAGGTGATGAGATTTGGAAGGGTATTCAAGAATTCTTCTCATGGTTAAAATTTGAGGGTTCTTCATCATCCATATCTTATTCTTGTTTGTCCAAGCTCATACTATGGTTTTTCCTTGTCAACTTGTGTAGAGAGCATTCATTTATAGTTGAATCTCTTCTAACACAATAGTTGATGGAGGTGATACATTCCTATTGCCACATAGGATTTTGGCAAAGCTAGGATTTTCTCCCTTCTGATTCATCCTCCTCATTGTGCTTAAGCTCAATCTCTCTCTCTCTCTCTCTCTCTCTCTCTCTCTCTCTAAAAAGTGGCAATAGATTGATTTGACTTAAATTATCAAACACAGACCCTTACATTTACTTAAAGGGAGATTATAGCAAAAACACTCATAAAAGTTAAATAAGGTAATTCCAATCAACTCATTTAATTTTTAATCGATTATAAAATAATTTCATTTTATCGAAGACACAAATTCATTATTAGATACAAGATACGTTGACATGATATTTCTTTATTACTATAACCATCATGATTACATAATTATATAAATACCTCATTTTATGTTAACCAAAGGGAAAGTCCCTAATGGCTAATGGTTTTGGCTTGATTACCAATCCATGGTTCAGGGATGAGCCTAACTTGTCCTTCTCTTGCTTAAGTTTAGTTTTTTTAGGTGGACGCCAAATTTTCTATGTCATATTATATTTTCATTTTTACTGTCAGCAAGGTCTTCTAAAGCTCCTCAAGGATAGGTAAGTTTTTTATTTTATTTTGAGGATTCTTAGAGGCCCTATGTTTTCTTTTATTTTGCATCCCTTGGATACAATACATAAGATGATTTTATTATATGTGGAACGTGTGAGTATAAAGGTATAGATTTAGAACTTGGGGCTCTAATACCAATGTAAAATCTAATCATAGGAGCAATTTTTTTAAAATTGGAAATAGTAAATATAAATTCTATTTAAATTGGAAACAATTAAAAATAAATTCCATTAGCTAGTTGAAAAAAATAATTAATAAATATATATCAAGATACAATTTCCATAAACTAAGAGTATCAAGAGTAGTGTAAGAGCTTGAATTGTCATACATAGGAACAAGATACCTAGGTTCTTGTTCTTGACCCAAGAGTCCAACAAACCCAACCATGAGGACTATTTCCTCATCCACCCCAACCAAGTGGAATTAGAAAATTATCTAGGAGAACAATCTTGAAGTGATAGTGTCAATGTTAGAGGCATAAGGGAGAAGGTGGTATTTGATTTCTTCAAAGAGATGACTAAGAAGAGGACTATAGTGCATCTCATACTACACCAAGGGTCCATCCTTGACCTCAAAAGAGTGTATTATCCAATTGGATATGTGGGAAGAGGACTATGATGCATCCCATACAACACTAGGGGTCCATCCTCAATCTTGAAATGGTCATATAGGCTAAAAGTGAAATTTACACAAGTGATGAACCTCTCCTTTAGTTGGTGGATTTTGACATAATCACCCCTAGGCCGTTAGTGAAAAATATTTCCACCCATGAAGGGGGTATTATCACACATATAACATGACATGGCCTTGATAGCATTTTCAACTAACCCCTTCACAACACGAGTAACACTTGGCATTCATCACCTTTGTTCTATTGGTGATAGTTGGTAAACCCATAAGATACAATAGTAACTCATGACACTTGTTACCTATATGATACTAGTGACAATCTACTAACTATTCTAAGAGCATATAGGTTCATCCTTGTTCTCATCTACTAGCTTGGTATTTATTGGAGTTCTAGCCATAATAATCTTATAATGGAGAGAATTTTGAGGTGAATTATAAGTTTCTTTTGGGTGGCTAGAGATAGAGTATAAGTTAACATTCAAACATACCCCTATATTTTTTAGGAAATAATGCATCAATTCCAAGTTCATTTAATCCATTTCTTACATAATCCCATGAGAGAAAAGCATGCATGAAAGCTTGTAGAATAATCATAATGCATGGATCAAAATAGACATGCAACAAGATATACCCTAAGAAATCTCTCAAGAAGGAAAAACCCAACCTCCAAGAGTATCCATACTCCATCTATTCTTCAACAATAAAACAATACATGCACTTATAGAGTTACCATGAATACTTATGAAACATCAAGCCTCTCCATCCTCCATGTGTCCAAACATGAATCCACACATACCATGGCATGCTTCACATATGCACTCCTCAAAAAGACTCAATAATGATAGCCCACTCACCCATACAACATTAACCACTAAACATGTGTTTTATTTTATAGATACAAGCTCGCATAAATACAACCAAGTGGTAAGATACAACCATGTGCAAGAAAACCATTAAAATATCATTTAATATTGGGTACTAAGTTTTCACTTTATTAAACGCTTTCCCTAAATATTAAATCATTATCCTATATCTCCCACACATAAATAATAACCCAATGTTACAATACAACTTTACAAGTGGCCCCCAATAATTATCCATATCCAAGTGAAGGTTCCTTGGTCTTCCTATTGAAACATCCAAAGAGTAACCATCTCAAATAAAAGTATCTAATCCCAAAAGAACTCCAGCCTCACCCAAGTCTCCAAGTATCCATGAGCACAAACCAATGTTAAATCCATGTAAGCTCCAAATGCAACACCACATTAACATGAAGATCCGAAGAAAATGACCAATGTGCTCAATATCAAGAGAACCAAAAATACCCATGTTAAAGCTCCAACCATAGAATCAAGAACCCAACATGATATCACGATCTAACCATCTCCTCCTAGGAGATCACATGCAACAATGCATACATTCTAGTCTCAAGAGAAATTGCATCATGTCAAACCTCTAAGCTAGAATCAAGAGTAAACTATGACAGAATACCAAACACACTCTAAACCAAGAATCAATATCTCCAATCACATGAAGATAACCATCCCCTAATAATGAACCTATAAATGTGAAAGAATTCTTCTGGAAAAACATGATCTAAGAGCTCTTCCAAGACATCCACAAACACTAAAGAAGATCATCCATCACCCATCACTAATAATCCACATCACTGCCAACAAATCCCATTGAACTATGATTCTGAGCTACGCATGGAATCATGGCAACCATCTCCTAATGATGATAAATATAGGTCCATACACACAACTGAAATGAAAATAATACCAAGTAGAACCAAGATCTCCAAGCCAAGAAGATACAACCACCATCAAAACATCAGGAATCAACCCTACACTACCAAGTCATCACTGTCAAAAGCTCCCTCTAAATATGTAACCAATGAAATGTAACCAAGCTATCATGACATTGTGAAAAAACCACATGCTAGAAGTCCCAACAATCAACTAATTGGGCACCCTAAGCATCCATCCTCTCATCTCAAAGCAACATACCAATGCACAAATGACCATAGATGAGGCCAAATAACAAAGTTTACATCAAAACTGAATCAAACTTGTGGGTATAGATAATCCACATCCGAGTCATCCCATTGCAACCAAATGGGTGGCCAACCCACACAACTGCATAACTCAATGATCCCAAACAATGAAGCATGCAAACTCATCATCACATTAGTAACCTGCACTCGAGTGTTACCCACACAAGACTCACGTGTCAATTGTTCGATATGGTGTTGTACACCATTGTATAAAATGTTATATTATATGTTGTAATTAAATAATTATTTAGTTTTGATGCACCTAGGAGGTGTGGTTAATCACACTAGGTAATTATTTGGGGACCACTTTATGTTGTATTGTAACATTGGATTATTATTTAATGTGTGAGAGACATGAGCTAATAATTTAATATTGGGGAATATTTAATAAAGTGAAAACTTAGTACCCAATATTAAATGAAGGGTTAGTGGTTTTTTATTCACATGGTTTGTGGTACATAGTTTTACTAAGTCTATAAAAGCAAGCAAATGTTTAGTGGTTAAGGTTGGTTGGGTGAGTGGGCTATCATTATTGAGTCTTTATGAGGAGTGCACATGTGAAGCTTGGCATGGGATGTGTGGATTCATGCTCAGACACATGGAGGATGCATTGGAGAGGCTTGATGCTTCAAAAGTATTCATTGTAACTCTATAAGTGCATGTATTATTTTATTGCTAAATAATAGATGGAGTATGGATGCTTTTGGAGGTTGGGTTTTCTCCTGTTGAGGGTTTTCCCAAGGTATATCTTGTGTTATCTTGTGGCTTGTCTATTTTGATCTATGTGTTATGGTTACTTTCATGCATGCTTTAATCTCATGGGGTTATGTAGGAAATGGATTAAGAATGTGGGTATTATGCATTATTTCCTAACATCAATCCATGTCCTCAAAATCAAAGACAACTTGAGTACATGTCACCATCAAAGTCCAACTTTGAAAAACATCTGTGAACTTGTACCTATAACTTGCCCAACTAGATTTAATTCAAAAAAAAATAACATTGACATTATGAATATCAAATTTATGACGCACAAATTCCATAGCTAATTCCATTTAGCAATTTATGTTCATAAATCACAAATAATTCAGAAATATAGATATATATTCATTCCAAAATGTCAATAGTCACATACAAGTTGACTTGGCAATCAAAACCACATAGTTAATTCTCAATTACAAGGTTTTCTTTTGGTTACATCATTTTATTCTTTTACATCAATGATACAAGTACAAATAGAATTTTGATATGATTCCTCTATGGTAGCTCACCTCCATTGGTGGACGAGAACATTTTTTAGGTGCTTTTCCAACCAACCACAAAGCAATGCTTCCCTGAAACTCTTCAGATAGTCGAAGAATACCCGACCCTGCATGAAACACTTAGCAAGAGATACAATTTGCAAGGTGGAATCTATGCATGCCTAATCTCATGTATTTCTATCTACTGTTAGAATATGAAAGTTCAATGTTAAGTAAATAAATCAACAGAGAGAGTAAATAATAATAGTATGTTCCATATACATGTATATATATAATGATTGCAAAGCTTGGCGAAACTCATGCTACATGAAATGCAACTCTAGTTAGATTTGGAAAAGCAAATATACACTCTCTGACACCCATTCCTGGAAGAAAATATTATCATATCAAAGGGGTATCCCTCCCTTTTAGACCATCTATTAGTAGCAACCTAGTGTGCCATAGTCTACAACTAAATTTTTGAGTCATTCCAATCAACACAATCAACATTATTCATTTAAGTCTGGTAGAACCATTCATCTATTCATCACATGTAAATGCAATTCAACATTGTTCCATGTTCATAGTTTGTTCCATTTGCAAAAGAGATCTAATATGCTCAATGAGTAAAATAGTCAAGATGAATTAGAAGGTATACCACATGCATAAAGGGATATTTATGCATGTTCACATATATGCCTGGAAATGAACAAAATTGAAATATGCATATAAATTTTGAAGAGTTAAATAAAATTTCTTGTACATATAGTTTTAATTTCATATTTAGAAAAGAAATGCATTACTTCATTCAGATGATCTATTCAATAAAGTTATCACCTAATCTTAGTTTAGATACAAATGAAAACATATGTTTCATAGTCACTTATCTTTCTTAAGGACTAAGAATAGTTCAATGAAACTTAGTTGAATTACATCATCCATTTTAAAAAAAACACTATTATTAGAAATAATATACCTTCATTCTATTACAACTTAAGGATCCATTCTTGTTTTCATTTTGTGTGCAAGTGTTTTTCTATCTAAATATGAAATACTTAACTAGAAATGCAAAATAAAGAAACACAAGACCACCTCAATGATTAGCCTAGTTGAATTCAAAACAAAGAAAGATAACAAAAAACAGATATTTACTTTGTCCTGAATTGATCTTTTGGTTGGCCCTTGATGGTTGATTTTGTGTGCTCCCTTTGATGGCAAGATGTGATGAGAGTGGATGCGAAACGGTGAGGGTTTGATAAGGATTCAAACGGAGGATGTGGGTAGTTGAGTTGATGAATGCAATGGATAGGATGAAAGCTTCAATGTGCAACAATGGTGGATGAAAGAGTTGAGTGCTTGAAGAGCTTGAGAGTTGAAGTTGAATGCTTGAGCTTGAATATTGTGAATGAGAATGTGTTGTGTTAATGAATAATAATGAGAATGGAAAAACAATCTTTTATTTTATGGAGAGTAACCCTAAAAGGATGGACGGTTGAGATCTTGGCACCATGGGCAAGATGAAGGGCTATGGTGAATTGAAGACTCACAAGCCCTCACATCTTTCCATGTGGCAGATGATGTGTCACAAGGACACATGAGGTGGAAGATAACATGTGATGGGAAGGTACTTGTAGGAACTTTGGAATAAGAGTGATGTGACCTTTCAATGATCACATGGGGAAGAGGGGAATCTTGGATGAATAAAAGTGAATTTAAAATTCACATGATTGGGAGATCTTGTGGATAAGACAAGGCTCCCAAAAAGAGAGGTGAGAAGTACCTAGGATAAGACAAGGTACTTAAAAAGGTAAGTACTTACCCACATGTGATTGATATGACAAGTCAAAGATTCTAGAAGACTTTGGCACATGTGAGTGATGTGACAAGTCAAAGGTTCTAGAACTTGTATGGGGAAGAGAAGATTCCTTGGAGGAATATAAGTGAATTAAAAATTTATATGGGGAAGACAAAAAGGAATTAAAAATTCCTTGGGGGATGGGGAGAGTTGACCAAGATGTTTATTAGGCTTAACTGATAAGTAATTAGAAGATAATTAGTGGTTAAGAAAGATTAGAAGCCAACTTGCAAAAGTTGGAGGATATGACACATCTTAATCAAGGATTAGGCATGTGGACATCCCTAATGAAGGAACTATGAGGTTGATTAAGATTAAGAAAATGATGGAGGATGTGAGGAATTAAATAAATATCATATTTATTTAATTCATTTGATGAAAAGGAGAGTAATGGGGTAAGGTATTTAATTATTAACTGAATACCTTAGGGATTTAGAGGAATTTAATGATATTAATTAGATAATAGAAATATTACCTAACTAACATGGATAAGAGGATGTTTAGATGAAAAAGGACAAATTTGACAAATGTAAGTGTCCAAATTTAGGTTTTTACATTTTTCCCCTCTTTGAGATGGTGTTACGAAGTAACATCATTTCAAAGAATATTAAAACATAGAACCCAAAAGAAGATGATTAGATTGGAAAAGATGTCGCAGTCATTTAAAGGAGTGACTAGGAAGAAAGATGATGGGGGTGAAGATGAGGATTAAGGATTGAGGATGCCCCCTCGAGATGGCATGGGGGTTGAAGAGCACACAAGTGTGCTCTCAAAATAGATGAGATGATGCAAGGGGAGATGAGGAAGATGATGCAAAGGGATGGAGTGAGAGAGGATGATAAGCGATAGGAGATGGATGAAGCACAAATGGATTTAAGGACAAATGTGATGTTTCCCCAATCAAGCTACAATCCAAAATGGGTTGATGATAGATAGACTGTTGTTGATGAGGGAATGAGATATCCTGAAACAACACGAGGATAGGGAAAGATATATCCTGATGATGATGATGATGAAAGTGTTGTTGATGAGGGAAGATACATCCAAAAACAACACAATGATAGGGAAGGATACATCTCGATAAAAAGGGTTGTTGATGAGGGAAGAATACATCCTGAAACAACACCAAAGGATAGGGAAGGATACATCCCGATGATGATGAGGATGGTGCTGATTGGATAAAGGCTTGTAGCAAGGTTGGGAACAAGACCAGGGATGCAATTAAATAATTTGTGCGAGATTGAATTGATGAGGATTGGATTGAGATGTGAGATGGATGAAAGGAATAAAAATGATGGGGGACAAGATGCTTAGAATAACCAATCTATATTATTCTAAGAAGATTGAAGGGATGATGAGAAAAGTATGAGGTAAATATTAGGAAATGACAATTTATGATGAGTATTATTTATATATCTCTAGTTGTAAGAACCTATTTTTTTGGCAAGCAAGATTATGGCATCTTTCTCAATATCAACTGCAATGCAGTAGTCATATATCCTTACTCATTCTGAACAAGTTCCTTATGCGGAAGTATTGGAACCTTAATCCTAAACATTAGCTCTCTCTTGGGGATGCATGTGCATATTATCTCTCCACGGCAAAGAATGAGTTGGGTGTTGTATCTGCTAAAAGCATCTCAGGTAAGATAAGATTTTCTTTGTTATATGTGTCTGCTCTATCAATAAAGAAAATTTTAATTAGTTAGTATCATGGTTGTTTCATACATTCATCTTCTCTTTGTAGAATTGAGTTGTTCTGGTTTTGCTTAGCAGAAAATATTTCCACTGAAACTCTTTTTGCATGGTCTAGTTCCTTATTTAACATGTCCAGATTGGAAAATAATTTTGTTGTTATTCTGAGTCATATTCTTTCATTTCTTGAAGCTATCTATCTATCAAATTTATATTTTGAAGAGCTTCGTTTAAATTTGCAGAAAATAAGTTGATTTTCCCTTGGGTCTGTTATGATGTTACCTAAAAAATTTGGTCTTATTCTAATTTTTGTTTGCTTTGTAATATATACTGGCAGTAAGGATCTATTGTGCACACAACATCTTTAATAACATAGATTCCCAATAGAACATGTAGTTCACTACATATTATGTTGTGTGCAATTTTTTTCTCGACACTCTTGTTTAGGGAGCAATCTCATGATTCTTACGAGTAGCTGGATGTAACTAACCATCATTTTCCCCTGTCATTTTTACATAGATAAGAAACAACCCTTGTCTTGTTGTTTATGCTTGGAACATCATTCCTTAAAAAGGTTCCAAGCAATTTCTTTGAAATGTTTTAGGTACAACAATGGTTCCACTTAGCTTTACAGAGATGCAGTACCCTTTGACAGGTCAAATAGAGCAGCAAAAGGTTGCTAAGGTGGTATAATTTGTAACAAGGAAGGATTTTCATTCCTTTTCTTACACAATTCAGTGGATTTGCAATTTTATCCAGTTTCATACCTTTGTATCCATGTGGGTCTGTACTCATTTCAGTATGAGAGGATGATATTTGAATGTTGCATGTTACACATTTAAAGTTTAGACAGTTCAAATTGTTTATTTTGGAGTTGAAATTAAGTGAGGCATGATTTTCGGATTTGGCTTTTGGAAGTTAATTATGTTTATTTAGTTACATATTTATGTCAATTTGTCATCTCTTAAAGTTGTTAGATGGCATTAGATGACTGTAATCAATTCATAGTATACAACTAGAAAATGGAACAAAAGTTGTGTACGGTCTAATGCAACTTTGAGAGAGTATTATTTTGTTTGCTCTGTGACTGAATTTTTGCTTGAGTCATGTTTTTTGATGGACATACATAATGCACGTGTCTCATTACACTTATTTTTATGAATCAATGTTCTGGAATCTTTATTTACTTTAGAACGTTGCATATTGTGACAAACACAATCAAGGTGGTTAAAATGTCCACGAATTTTGGATATTTATTTGGGGTTTCATTTAGCTAGGTTTGGCATCTAAACTTCGGTGAATAAATTTCAATAGGTCCAACTATAAGTGTGGATCCAACCATACAGCTAAAATTTAGTCTTCCAATTTTATTTGTAGTTTGATGATGATGTAAGCCAAATTATTGGGTTGTCACCTAGTAGGACCTCTAATTGAACATTGTATTTATTTGTTGGCTCCATAAGTTTTCACATAACAACTACAGAGAAGATAAGGTTTGTCATGAATGTAAATAATGAAATCAAATATTTAATTGAAAAAAATTGACATGATAATATAAGGGTATCATCTAATGCTAGAGATGTTTTAAAATTAAAAGGGATCAAAAATTTGCAATCCTCATCAAAAACATCTTTTAGACACGACTCAAACAAAATTTTGTAAAAAAGTTATATGATTCAATTTTATTTATTTTTAGCATAAGTTAAAGATCATTTGAGAAACATAAACTTTGGTATGTGAAAATTAATAAATAATAAATCTCTTATTGTTGTAAAACTCATGTGTAATTCCATTACTATTATGATGTTTTTCGATATATGTTGTACTTTGTATTATAATCAAATTGTGTAGTAATATCCAATATTAATTTGCCACCTAAAACAATTAAAGAATTTACAACATGTTTTTTTTGAAAGACTTAATAGACAGTTATTTTATTCAAAAACACATTTTTAGACAATGCAATAAATTTCTAACATTTCATTGTTAGGATAATTTATGCATAAAATTATTTCACATGATTTTGGACAACAATAAATGGATGTGAAGAGATTTAACAATGTTCAATATTCATTAAATGATGGAAAATTGGAAATCGTTGTGAGTGAGTCATAGAACAAATTAGTGTGCATGCATTCATCAAATAATTTAAGAATAAGATTGTATCCAAATACGTGAAACACTTCCAATATGTTTGGTGGCTTGATGATTTTTTTTTCATATGTAAAAACAAATTTCTGATTGGAACTATACTATTAGTGGTTTACTTTGGAGAAAACTATATTTTTGCTCCACAAGAGAAAATTTGATCTCAATATTATAATTGAGTATAGGTAGCCATATTTGTTCATATTGTATAGACATGCAAAAGATAGTACAAAATAAAATAATTTTTTTTGAGGGAATATCATTTCTATTTGAGTGATAACCAATTACACTCATAAGATTTTGTGCAATATTATTCAAAATATTTAATGATAGTTTAAAAGAAAGAGAAATCTAGATGTCAGAACATCTCATATGGTTAGATAATTGTACAAGACAATTTAAAATGCTCATAAAGAAATCAATATCCAACATATGTGGAGTTTTTTTAAGTTTGGCATGGTAAATGAGAATATGATGGAGTTGAAGCATGTGTGAAAATAATTCTTGCTAGGGAGAAAATAAAATGAGGATGTAATAAATTTTAAAGATGCACACCGATCAAAAAAATAAATAAATAAAGATGCACATGCAATTGTTGATTTTTGTAATAAAAAATTAGTTATAGGATGGAGTAAAAAATCTAAAATTTGATGATTCTTTTGGTTAGTTGAAGAAGAAAATATTCTTCCTTGATATGATTGTGAGACAATTAGTGGATCAACAAAATGGTATTCATTTAAGAGTTCAAATGCAAGAACATGGACTATAAAGAATAAGGAGCTTGCTTGTTTTTATCAGTTTTACTTTGGAGGTGAGTGAAAAGCATGTGGAAATACATAATGGCTTTAAGAATAAAAACAAAGATCCTTAACACCTTTCCAAACACATGATCAACATGAAACAAAATTTGAAGATTATAATCAATTGTTTGCATTAGATGACTATGATCATTTGTTTAGACCTTGTACAAGAAGGTACATTAATTCAATATCTAGTTTCATTAAATTAAAATTGTAATATATAATTATATATGTATGCATGTATTTATGTGAATCATGTCATATTTTATTGAATTTATAAGTTTTTTGTAGAACATGTGAATGTTGTTGTTACACTTGAGGGCAATGAAGAGGAAACAAAGCTTTGGTTGGCTCAATGTGTTGAGATAAAACATAAGTTGTTACATCCTAGAATAGATTATGATAACTATGGGTATCCAACAAGTTATGTGTTTTTTGTTGGTACTTGACTACAAAAATATCTACAAAGAAAAAAATGCTTTACTTGCATTTAAATATTATGAAAGACATAAGAAAATTATACGCTATTTACATGTTGTGGCAGAAAATATACAACTAGTGAGATATTGAGGGAAACTTGTTACAAAAGAGTTATGTACACTTTATATGGAAGAACATGATATAATCATAGCCATGTTACAAAAAAGAGATGGGTGATACCACAATAATGAGTTCCACTTTTTGGTCAAAGTAGGACATTGAAATCAATATTTTTAACTAAATCTTCACTTTATGATACCTATAGCAACTACACTGTTAAGAATTCAAAGATGATGAAAACTAGTGGTTTGTGAGGATTTGTGTGTAGATTCTAAATATATATTTTAAAAAATTAGAAATAAATTGTGAATTTTTGTACGTAACTTTTAATAACTTACTTTTTATAGTAAACAACATTTTTAAACATTACGTTTATGTCATAATCATAACTCTTTCTATAAAAAAGATAAAATTAGAATTTTTAAAATAAATATTTGTAACATCAATATCCAGTGCATGGATTTTTTTCATAATTTTTTGTTGCATTTTTTAATTATTTTTCAAAGTTAGAGTAACTATAATTTGAACATAGGTATATGTCGTAACACATAACTTGTTTTGTATGTATCGAAATTAAATTTTATATGTTTGAAAATAAAATTAAAAAAGAGCATGAATGGGAAATAATATTTAGACTACATAACAGTCAGAATATCCAAGTTTCTGAAATAGATATGCTAGGTAGAAGAGATGTTGATAGACAAACAGATTGGCGTAATAAATACCAAGGTGAAGTGTACACAAATCAAGTAATGAATTTCATAAGCAATGTAACGTACTAACCCTTCAATGAAGTAAAAATTTAAAAATTTACACCTTACGAGTAAATTAACTATAAATAAGTAACAAACCATTGCAATTAAATTTTTCCTTCTTTATTGATATCATTCAACCAAGATGCATAACATGATACAACATGAATTATTTTTCTTTTCATTTAATACATCAATACAAGAAAGCATACATTTAAAAACATAGCTCAAAAGAACTTTAGAAAAAATAGTTGTAAGACGGTCCAGGATCCTTCCTTTCAAATCTTGGTTCTTTTGTCGCCTATTTTGGAGGAGAAGCATCACTCAGGAGCTTTTCCACCAACCACAAACTCATATTTTAGTTCCCCCCACATCTATCATTCGATCGATGGCCCTTCCCTTCGACGAAGAGATTGATAGAGTAACTGATAACAACAACCAACTGAGCATAGTGTTGTGTCCAACATAACTAGAACTTGTAATCCCACAAACTCTATCTAGCATGTAATACTGGATCACGGTGAACTGACAGTGTAGTCTCGGTAGTTACACAATCCATAGTGGAGTCTCAAACATTACACTACTTTGGCCAAAGTGTTACATTCAATATTCCTACTGAGAGTCATCTATCACATACACTACTCAAGGCTGATTTGACTTAAGACTATCTTAAGCTACGCATAGGTATTTCCTTCAATGGATAGTCCATTATCCCAAAAACCTACAACCATATTAATCTACTTGGAATAAACCTACTTAACTATTAAGTACACAAGTTAGGTATTTCCTTCAATGGATAGTCTCTCATTCCAAAGATAACCTATATAATTGGATAACCTTACTTACATGTAAGTACTTAAACTCCCTCCCATACTAGATTGTCTATCCTATGAGTAAACACAAGCTTTCCTAATTAAATCAATAACTTAACTAAATGGACCATGTGTGCTTTTCATGTTCAATCATACCTATTATATAATACCTATGATGAACACCCATCTCCTACTATGAAGTACATAAAAACACATTATGAAAACAACATAAATGCTTCACTTTCTTTTCAAAGTAATCTAAAGTCTCTAATGCATATACTGGAAAAGAGATCTCAATAATGCATGCAAGACACAACATTCAAAGTAAAATAACAAAGAAGAAGAGATCCTCATGCCTATTATCGCTTATCCAAACTAGAGATAACAATGCAACCTTTTCCACAACAACAAGCTTGATAAACAACTCCTCAAGAATGACACTATAGCTCTCCCTCACAAGTTGATAGCTTACTTCTCTCAAAATATAACCTCTTCACAACTATATGAACTTACTTCCTTTCACTCTCTCAATTCAAAGCAAAGTATGGCTAGGAAAATACAAAATTATGAATTGCAAAAGATGTGTAATCTCTTGAAAGAAATGTGTCCCTCACAAATGAAATGGTTCAACTATTTATAGAGCAACCAACCAACCTCAAAGCCTACAATTTAGGTATTCAAAAGGACAAGAAGCTTCATGCATAGCAACACATGAAACTTAACAATAAGGTGGCGATCAAATAATCTCAGACTCAACAAAACCTCCTACAGATAAACTTGTTTCCTTGTA
>VDFB02313163.1:0-33350 GCA_007258455.2 Sequoia sempervirens | reverse complement strand
CTGTAAATTATTCCAATCAATTACATGATTATTCCCAAGTATATACTTCTTAAGGTAGGACACATGGAAGACATTATGCATTCTAGCAAGATTTGGTGGAAACACAATTCGATAGGCTACTTGATTCACTTCCTCTAGAATATCAAAAGGTCCAACATAATGTGGGGTTAACTTAGAAGACTTTCCAAATTTAATGGAGCTCTTGTGGGGTTTTACTCTCGACAATACTTTGTCACTTAAGGAAAAATTATAGGGCACTCTCTTAGCATCAGTGTAGCTTTTTTGTCTATCATTAGCTTTGGATAACCTTTGCTTAACTACTTTAACTTGTTCATCCATTTCAACCAACATTTCTAGCCCAAGACTTTCTTGATCCTCAAGTTTATCCTAACTTATAGGATTTTGACACTTTTAGCCATACAAAGCTTCGAAAGGAGCCATCTTTATTGCATAATGATAAGAGTTATTGTAAGAAAATTCAACTAAGGGTAAGTAATCCTCCCACTTGTACTATTGATCCATGCAATACATTCTAAGTAGGTCTTCCAATACTCGTTTTACCCTTTCCATTTTCCCATCCATTTTTGGATGATACGTTGAGCTTATATTCAACTAAGTCCCTAGTATAGTAAACAAGGTTTTCCAAAACCTAGAAGTGACTCGTGCATCCCTACCTGAAATTATCTTTTTAGGAATCCCATGCAAACTAAACACTTCCTGCATAAATTTTCTTGCTATAACAGGTGCTCCATCAGTTAGGTTCCCTGGTATAAAATGTACTACCTTTGTAAGCTTATCTACTACCACAAGAATGGAATTGTGCTTATTCCTTAACATAGGCAATCCTTGCACAAAGTCCATACTTATGACTTGCCACTTCCTCTCTGGTATATCATGTGGGTATAACAAGCCCGTAGGATGATGTTGCTCAACTTTCACCCTTTGACACTCAAGACACCTAGCCACAAAGCTAGCAACATCTCCTTTCATTCTCTTCTAGAAGTATAATGGTTTTACATCAGCCATAATTTTTGTCACTCCAGGATGTCCAGAGTACGACGCTTTGTGTATTTCCTTCCATAACATACATTATACCCTTATATCTAAGTAATCCATTAGGTTCAAATTGAAAACTTTCATACCTAGAATCTTGTGGATTATCAGTGAGTGCTTGCTTAACTTGCAAGTAATACTCATCTTCCTTGCACTTTTAGTGTACTTGCCCCTTAAAATAGGTTTGGATTGTTACTATAGAAGCAATGTGTCGTCTTCGATTTAATGCGTCGACAACCCAATTTTCTTTCTCCTTAATATAATTGATATTAAAATCATAGTCAACTATTAACTCTAACCATCTTCTCTATCTTGGATTAGGTTGAGTAAAAATGTACTTTAACCCATTATGGTCAGTTTTCAACTCAAAAGGTTTTCCTAGCAAATAGTGCCTCCACATTTGCAATGCGTGAACCACAACTGCTAATTCTAAATCATGCAATGCATAATTCATTTCATATGGTTTTAGCTTCTTGGATTCATAAGCAATTACTTGCCCATCTTGGATCAGTGCACCACCTAACCCTTCTCCACATGCATCCATGATAACCATAAAGTTACCTTCAGGATTCGATACTTTTAAGATCGGTGCGGTGGTTAATTTCTCCTTGAGTAGGTCAAAAGCCTCTAGACACTTTTCAGTCCACTCAAATCTCTTTCCTTTCTTCTGCAAAGAAGTAATTGGAAAAGCGATCTTAGAAAATTTTGCAACAACTTTCCTATAATACTCTACCAAACCCATGAAACTTCTTACTTCCAACAAAATTTTGGGTATAGGCCACTCAATTACTGCTTTGATCTTAGCTGGATCTACAACAATTCCATCTGCTGAAATCACATGACCTAAATAATGTACCCCCTTTTGGAAGAATGTACACTTGGAAATCTTACCATACAAACTATGTTCTCTTAAATGTTGTAGGACCTTTTCTAAATGCTTGCAATGTTCTTCCTCATTTCTAGAATAAACCAATATATCATCTATAAAAACTAGTACAAATTTGTCAAGGTAATCCCTAAACACATTATTCATCAAGTTCATGAATGTTGTAGGTGCATTTGTTAAATTTAAAGGCAAAACGGTGAATTCATAGTGTCCATATCTAGTTTTGAATGCAATTTTAAAGATATCTTCATCCTTAACCCTCAATTGATGATATCGAGATCTCAAATCTATTTTAGAGAATATGGTGACACCCCTCATTTGATCAAAAAGGTCGTTAATGCGTGGAAATGGATACTTGTTCTTAACCGTAGCTTTGTTAAGCATATGATAGTTGATGCACAAACACAATGTATGATCCTTCTTTTTAACAAAGATCACTGGCTCTCCCCAAGGTGATACACTTGGTCTTATCAGTCCTTTTGACAACAATTTGTCCAATTGTGTCTTAAGTTCCATAAGTTTCGTGGTTGTCACCTATAGGGTACCTTAGAAATAGGTTCTGAACCTGGAACTATATCTATAGAGAAGTCAAATATTCTTTTAGGAGGCAACCCTAGTAACTCCTCTGGAAACACATCCAAAAATTTCCTCAATATTGGATACTTCTCCATATCTAATTTTTCAGTTTCATCTATTTCACCATCTTCTAGTTCCTGTAAACTTTGGAACACTAAATCATCATTATCCTTCCTAAGTTACTTGGTATTATGCATGATGATCATCCACTGCTGCATGTATCTTATGTTGAAACATTGCTTGTTGAGTGGATAATGGATTACCATATGGTTGTGATCCAGAAGTTTTCTTTGAAAACTCATTAGCATAGTGATCCCCTTTGCATATAAAACATCTTGTAGCTGGTCATCTTTTCCCTATGGTTTCTCTAGACTTATTGGTATTATCACTAGCCTTATTGGTATTACCCATGTTAGAATCATTCCTTTTTCACTCTCTCTGAATCTCTTTTCTGTTATTGTAGAATATTTTCCCATTTTTCCTTGGAGCATTTTTCATAGATTACTTCTTCTTTGGAACTAACTTGTTAGGAACTTCCACATCCTTCTTTTGCTCTTTTCCCTCTTGATGAGTGGAATTAGCCCTAAGATTTTACTCCTACTTAATTGCTTTCTCATATACAAGATCCATGGTTGTTGTACCATGCATATCCACTTCTCCTCTAATCTAACCATTGAGTCATGCTCATCCTTATGATCTATGGGAACACAGTGCAAAAGTCAAGTGAAGTTCTCCCAGTATTTGACCGTCATGTTTCCTTGTTTCAAACCCTGGAAATTTGAAAGTTTTTGGTCATAGTAAAGTTGTGGTAACCATCTTTTGCAAAAAATCTCCACAAATTCTCCCCATGTCAGCTTCCATGAGTTGATACTAAGTTCCAACTTCTTTATTCATCCACCAGTTAGAGGCTTCCCCTGCTAACTGATACGCACCCGATGCGGCTTTAGTGACCTTATCATAGTTTTGTATTCCAAAATACTTTTCCATTTGAACAAGCCACACCTCAGCCTCATCACCTCCAGCACTACCATCAAACTTGAGTGGGATTATATTCTTCATGTCCCTAGAAATTTTGGAAGCCACGAGCTTCTTATTCCTTTCCATAGAGGGCGTAGGTGATTTTTGCTTATCATGATTATGGGTTTCATTATGCCCATGGGAAGAGTTTTCCCCCTCAAGCTCATTAATGGGTACTTCCTTTTCTACCCTATCCTTAGCTCTTTCTTTTTCAAGGTTAGTCAACCTTTCCAAGATTTGGTCAAGCCTAGCCTCTACTCCAGTGGTTCTTTGTCCAACCTCCTGACTTCCACTAGGATTATTTCATGTCCTCACCATCTTTATGAGATTGGTTTCTTACCTGAATGTTTATTCGTGTTAGATTAAATTATGCTATCAATTATCTTATGGAAAACATAAAAATAAGCATTCATACGTACACAAGAACTCCACATAATATTAAGCATACGTTTCTTTTGATAAACACATAATTTTATTTATTTCATGAGGATTTTAATATCCTTTCGATTACATGGAGTGATTATTCATCAAGTGGAGAGTATCCTTTGGATTCACTCTTAGACACATAACTTAAAGGAGTAACCTATAGATTGAGACAGTTGTTGTTCCTTATCTTTCTTTTCATCTCTCGTTTGTTCGTACCTATCCCAAAAAGGATAATAAGCTTTGAATTTATCATCTAATACATAGTTAGAAGAAGCAATGTTAATATGGTGTTCATCAACAATGTAGTCTACCCTTTTCACAATCATTTGTTCATGAGAGCATTTCTCGTCGGGCAGTGTTCATGGTACCTATCCCTCAGACTCGTTACTTGAAGAAATTGCTATTACTTCAACCAGTGGTAGAACTCTAGGATCCCTAAAGATGAATGCTAGACTAACACTTTCTTCTAGAGGCATATCCATGGAAAGTGGTAATGACTCAAAATTTTTTGGTGAGATGGTTGGTAGGTAACTGTACATAGCCTTCATCTTCATCTTCCTCTTCACATCATTGATTCGAGAAAGTGTGTGACTAATTTTTTTTGTATCACTCAACTAGATGGCATTGTTGTAGTTGGTTCCTTCTATTGTTCTAATGTTGGCTTTCCTTTCCTTATTGGCCTTTATGTAACACTCTTTTCTAATTACTGACTTTTGAGTTGTTAATCTGAGATGCACCATCCTAGCACAAGAATTCACAACATTAAATACCATTGGACAAAAATAATGATGAGCTCATAGGTTCCACAGTTAAACCTGGTAGGTCTAATACCACATGTAACGTACTATCCCTTCAATTAAGTAAAAATTTATAAATTTACACCTTACGAGTAAATTAACTAACAAACCATTGCAATAAAAAAATTCATTCTTTATTGATATCATTCAACCAAGATGCATAACATGATACAACATGAATTCCTTTTCTTTTCATTTAATACATCAATACAAGAAAGCATACATTTACAAACATAGCTCAAAGAGCTTTAGAACAAATACTTGTAAGATGGTCCAAGATCCTTCCTCTCAAATCTTGGTTCTTTTGTCGCCTATTGTGGAGGAGAAGCATCACTCAGGTGTTTTTCCACCAACCATGGACTCATAATGCGGTTCCCCACACATCTATCATTCGATGGATGGTCCTTCCCTTTGACGAAGAGATTGGTAGAGTAACTGATAATGACAACCATCTAAGCATAGTGTTGTGTCCTACACAACTAGAACTTGTAATTCCACAAACTCTATCTAGCATGTAATACGGGATCATGGTGAATTGATGGTGTAGTCTCAGTAGTCACACAATCTATAGTGGAGTCTCATACATTACACTACTTTGGCCAAAGTGTTACATTCAGTATTCCTACTGAGAGTCATCTATCACATACACTACTCAAGGCTGATTTGACTTAAGGCTGTCTTAAGCTATGCATAGGTGTTTCCTTCAATGGATTTTCCAAAATTCCAAATAACCTACAACCATATTAATCTACTTGGAATAAACCTACTCAACTAGTAAGTACACAAGTTAGGTATTTCGTTGTATGGATAGTTTGTCATTCCAAAGATAACCTATATACTTGGATAACCCTACTTACATGTAAGTACCTAAATTCCCTCCCATACTAGATTATCTATCCTAGGAGTAAACACAAGCTTTCCTAGTTAAGTCAATAACTTAACTAAATGCACCATATGTGCTTTTCATGTTCAATCATACCTAATATATAATATCTATGATAAACACCCATCTCCTACTATGGAGTACATAAAAACACATTATGAAAACAACATAAAAGCTTCACTTTCCTTTTCAAAGTAATCTAAGTTCTGTAATGCATATACTAGAAAAGACATCTCAGCCATGCATGCAAGACACAACATTAAAAGTAAAATAACAAAGAAGAAGAGATTCACATGCCTATTATTGCTTATTTAAACAAGAGACAAAAATGCAACATTTTCCACAACAACAAGCTTGATAAACAACTCCTCAAGAATGACACTATAGCTCTCCCTCACAAGTTGATAGCTTGCTCCTCTCAAAATATAACTTCCTCACAACTATATGAACTTACTTCCTTTCACTCTCTCAATGAAAAGCAAAGTATGGCTGGGAAAATATAGAATTATGAATTGCAAAAGATGTGTAATCTCTTGAAGGAAATGTGTCCCTCACAAATGAAATGGTTCGGCTATGTATAGAGCAAAAAAGCAACCTCAAAGCCTACAGTTTAGGTATTCAAAAGAACATCAAGCTTCATGCAAAGCAACACATGAAACTTAGCAATAATGTGGTGATCAAATAACCTCAGACTCAACAAAACCTCCTACAGATTGACTTGTTTCCTTGACAACAATCCAAAGACTTATTCAAAAAGCACATGGAGAATTCGAATTATACTCTAGCAAAGACATCAATAGAAAAATGTTTCAACAGGTGGCACCAAAGCCTCTATTCTCTTATCAAGTTGGCGTGGTTTCTTATGGAGAGAAACAATCAACATTAAATCTGCAACATTTAGCACATATCGACTAAATTTAAGGAATGAGTCAATTAAACATTAAAGGTGTTTAGAAAAAGTCAAAGTTGCTCTTTATCATAGCGTTGACCGAGTGTAAGCTTGCATCGATGATAAAAAGCAGTAAAAAATGCATTTATATGTTTACACATATGTGACATGGTGAGTGGAACTTAGATTCACTACACAATCATAAAAATTTCCAAATTGACTTCCAAACTCATATTCATTGATGACTATTATCAACCTCCTTTATCATAGTCTTTATTGAATATTACAACCTTTGTAAATCGGCTTCAATAGAATAAGAGATAGTCAAATTCTAATATCACTTATATTATGTTAAATATATAATATTATATAGATATATAATACATACACACACACACACACACACATATATATATGAGTACAGGAAAGAGAGTATACAATAAACACATTATAATGAATGTATGCACACACACACACACACACACATATATATATATAATGTGAGCATACATTCGATATATATCTATATATATATATATATATGAGTATAGGCTAGAGAGTATATAATAAACACATTATAATGAATGTATGCACACACACACACACACACACACACACACATATATATATATACACGTATGTCTAGGTATAACTATATCAATGCATCTGTATGAGCATGTCCATTCGCCAACGTACGCATGTATCTATATACATACACATATGGATATGTGTATAATAAACACATTATAATGAATGTATGCACACACACACACACATATATATACATACACATGTATGTGTAGGTATATCTATATCGATGCATTTGTATGAGCATGTCCATTCTCCAACGTACGCATGTATCTATATACATACACATATGGATATGTGTATAATAAACACATTATAATGAATGTATGCATACACACACACATTTATATATACATGTATGTGTAGGTATATCTATATATCGATGCATCTATATGAGCATGTCCATTTGCCTACGTACGCATGTATCTATATACATACACATATGGATATGCGTATATACTATACACATGTAAACGATGATTTTGTTTTTCCCTCACAATGCTTTGCTCCTCCTAGGGTTTTTCACCTAAAAGAAGAAAGGAGATTGAAAGGGGACCAAAATGCGAGGGTTTACACTCAAAGTTTATGTTCATGAAATGTATTATGCCTAATTAAGATTTCCTAATGCTCTGATCTGAAATTGAAATGACCTAATGATGCAAAACTTAGAAAATGTAAAGTGCTGGAAAACACAATGTGATATGCAAAAATGCCTAAAAGTGTAACTAAATGATGAAATAACATAACATAATGAAAGAGGTGCACCTGGAATATGAGGCTTGATGCTGGGAGATTTTGGAATCCTAAAAAATTGACTGAAAATGCTGATTGGGACACTTATGCCAGGTGGGGTGACTTAGTCCCAGTTTCGAGAAACTTTGTCAAAACTAGAATCTTCTAAATGGGTATCCAAAAATGTCAAAATCAGTTTTTAGGCCTAGAAATTAGACTAATTCACCACTAGTGGTGACTTAGTCCTCTTGCAAATCTCAGGGAATTCGAGACAGAATCTGGAAGTCTTAGGTTTGCACTTTCTTTTCTGACAAGTATCTGCACTTGATTCTGCAGAAAACGGGGTAGAAAGCCTCTCTAAGCCTGAACTAGGGTGATGTTGATTTGAATGCATTTGTAGACTTGTTGACCACCTTTCAACACCTAATTTCTTGATAAATATGCATACAAAAGTCTGCAAACACACATGCAAAAGAGGGAAAATGGTTGAGGGTTAAAGAATAGGGGTTTGCCTTGGTCAAACCCCACTTTGGCAATCAAACCCTGAACAATGAAATGAAATGAAAGGAATATGATAAATAGATAACATGCAAATTTCATAAACTTACCACATCTTTAATGCTCAAATCTGAAGATATGCAATGTAGTGCTCCAATATATTGACTTGATAATGCTTGATTGAATGATGCAAAGTGCTTAAATGCTTGATTGATGTTTAGTGAATGCAAGTGAATGAGAAGATGTAAAATGAGGATAAAAACATCTATTTGTACTTGATCTTATTAAAATTTCCCAAAACTAACACATCACGGGCTGACCTCAAGGGTTAGTGGACAAATTCCCACTAGAAATTTTAAATTATTTTGAGTTTTGTGCCAAAAAGGACTAAGTTGCCCCTATTGGCGACTTAGTCCCACTTAAGCAAATTAAGTGGGTGTCAAGAATTTTGGGGCATTAAAATTTTTCCAATGGGAATTTTCTCAAAAACACACTTGAAAATAGTCGGGAAGTACATTAAGGGGTAAAATAAAGCATAAAAAGGTGTAAATAGTGAAATTAAGCCTAGAAAAGTGTGAAATCTTGTTACAAGACTTTACAACACTTCAAAATAGGACTTAATAAGTGATGAAAAGGTGATTTTTAGGTGAATTATAATGAATAGAGTCTAGAAAAGTGTAGAAATGTTTTACAACACTTAACAACACCTTCACAAGACATCATAATTTGAATTTTAAAGACCTAATGTGAATGTTTAAGCCATGTTGCAACATTAAATCAAAGCAAAATCAAGCCAGTCCATTAGAAAGACTCAAGTGAGCATAAAAATGTCAACTATACATTTTTTGGCGACACAACACACACACACACACATATATATGTATATGTTTATATCCATTTCACATATAGCCATTCACAATTACCATCATATTGATGAGTGTTTACGTGTGGTACATCTATGCATTTGCATATATGTGTCATTAGAGCCCATTGACATGCATGTGCATATATATACACATACTTCCATGTATGTGCCACTTGTCAATATAATTGTAATAGTACAAGAAAGATCACCAAAGATCAAATAGATAAACATCACCCAATAATGCATGTAGTAGAAAACAAGACTCTCAAATGCAAACATATCGACTAAGGATGACTTACCTATTACCCACAAATTGACTCAACTCAATCATTCTAATGTGGTGTGTGTATATGCTTAGATAGTTTACTTTTACCAGTTACCCGACCAAGATCTTCTCCTGAGTGATACTTCCCCTCCGCATGGAGGAATACAACACATACCTGCATCCACTAACACATGCACATGACATTCAATTGTTCATAATAATATGCGTTATACATAAACATCTCCAAAGTTAGAATAATAATAATTCAATAACCATCCATCCACATATATGCAGTATTTCACCATGAATAACATCAAATGAGACAATCATCAAATAAGATAACATTCATATTGATAACAAGGTACAAGCATATTTATTCATCTCCATAATTCACATTGCATTCATCTTTACCCTATGCAGTAATAGTAAATAGTAACTACAGAACGAGGGTGTAACAAGCAACATGAGAGATCATGGGTGTCTCATACATAATGAGATATCACAGTGTATCAACTATACAACCCTTAGTGATAAACAAAACAAGGAACTCCACATAATTATGGCACACTACCATAATAATTAGAATCCATCGCCCTTGCTGATGATAATTCAAGGAACAACAAGAGCATGAAAGTCATATCTAATTTGTGCTATTAGTCAATCTCTTGAAAATGTAGCAATTCCAAGTTATTCTCCCATTCTATTACTTGCACCAATTGGAGTTGCAACATTCAACATAGAAGCATCCACAGTTCATTCAAAATTAAGAATCCCAATAAGATATTTTTCTCAACTAGAAGGAGCAAGACTAACAAGCTTCCAAGAAGAAATAGCACACATCAAGTACATTTTGATTGATGAAATGAGCTTTATTGGTTGGAACTTGCTAGAGAACATAGATTCTCAACTCCGACAAGCATTCCCATAAAATGAAAACATTAACTTTGTAGGTATACACATGATTGTGATTAACAAAAATAACTATTTTATATTCTAATACAAGTAAATTCACATATATGAATTTTCTATAGATATGAAGGTATATAGTATTGATAATAATTTTTATCTATTATCTTTTAGGTTAATCTATGATTTTGGTTGGAGATTTGGTTCAGTTGCCTCCTATTAATGATAGACCGGGATATGACAACAACAAAAGAGCTAAGTTACTATAGGAAGAATTCAAAACTGTGGTTACTTTAGATAAAATATCCAGACAAGATGGACAAAACATTGAACCAACAAAGATTTCATCAACTTTTGATAAATCTAAGAGATGCAAACCCAACAATTGATGATTGGAAATTGATTATGAAAAGAGCCACTATTACCATAGATGCAACAATGAATGATGACTTTGACAATGGTGTTCATTTGTTCTCAACAAATGATAATGTTCTTAACCATAACAAGAAAATGCTATACTCATTGAAGCATCATGTTGCACGTAGTGTTGCAACAAAATCAAGAAGCATTAATGCAACAAAAGGACTCTCAAATGATGAGCTTGATTTGGAATTATTGATCAGTAAGGATGCTAGGGTAATGTTGACTTCAAATCTTTGGATACAAGCAGGACTTGTAAATGGAGCTTTAGGATATATTCGAAAGATTGTGTACAAACCTAGAAACGGTCCACCAAAACCACCAACATATGTAATGGTTGAGTTTCACAACTATTTAGGAATACCATTTGATGATCACAATCCAAATACAATTCCATTTACTACAATACAAAGGGGGAGGACAATCCAAATACCATTAAGATTGGCTTGGCCATTGACAATTCCTAAATCACAGGGTTTGACTCTTTCAAAAGTCACTTTTGATATTGGATCAAGAGAAAGAACATGATTGAAATTTGTTGCCATATCCCATGTAAAGTCTCTAGATGACCTAAGAATTATGCCACCATTCACATATGACTGCTATGAGAAAATGAAAAAAGGTAGACAACTTGCCAAGAGAAAGGTTGAAGAAAATAGATTGAAAATTTTAGAAGATAATTGATGTAACATATTTTGTTCAATTTTGTTTCAATGAGTATCAAAATTTTAAATGTAATATATTTGTACAATTTTTAGTTTTATGCTACTTTTAATTCTTTTATGTTTAATGTATTTAAAATTCAACAAATAAATGTTTCTTACGTAACACAATTATGATACTTTTCAAATGTTTCTAGTGAGTTGTAGTAAATTTAAAAATCATTTCATACCCACGTGGATTCTTCATATTTCACACCATAACTAAAAAAAATGGTATGTTTCATATGCTTCTCACATATTCAATAGTTTTTTAGTACTTAAAATATATATAAATCAGCTAAGGATGATGATGAATTTTATATTTAGTTGTAAATTGTTAATTATTGATTAGCCTAATTTACTTTTTACAAAATGGCAATGATAAATGAATCATATGAAGCAAAACATTTAGTGTCAAAGCCATAATCGAGAGATGACTCAATTGATTCTAATACATGTGTTGAAACACCTATTGAGAAGTTGTGTAAATCAATTGAACAACATTGTCAAAACATCATTTATGAACTTGAAGATCCTGTGCATCTTGCAATAGCGGTTGAAGAAGAAATCGTCCAAACAGAAGATATAGCTCAAAAGTTTCATATAACATGCCCAAAAGTTGTAGAATTTTCCTGTTTATTGAGAGAAATACTTTATGATGAACAATATGAACAAGGATCTTCTGAACAAATTATAGAAGAATTCCCACTTTTTTTGAATGATAATTAGAATACACATCATTTATGAACTTGAAGATGCAACACATATTGCAGTAGAGGTTGAAGAAGAAGAAATAACCCAAATAGAAGATATAGCTCAAAAGTTTCATATAACATGCCAAAAAGTTGCAGAATTTTCTTGTTTATTGAGAGAAATATTTTATGATGAACAATATGAACAAGGATCTTTTGAACAAATTATAGAAGAATTCCTACTATTTTTGAATGATAATTAGTATTCAAAAACAATAATTATATATACTATTGTTTGATCTTTGCTTAACTCACATGAACAGTATTTTGATAGAGACTTTGATGTCTATTTTTTAAAAAACATTATTCCTGTGTCTTCTATGCAAGTCAACGACCTTTTATGTAAATAGTTCAATTTGTGTTGTTTGAAATATCATGTAGCTATTTCCAATTATGTAAGTGATTTCTTGGAAATGTACATTTGTTAAAGGATTCAATGCTTTCATATGTCAAAAACTATTAAATTTTATAAAATTGGATTATTGATATATTGGTGGAAATAGTTCAAGTAAAAATACAACTCTACCTTATGAAAAATTTAATTTACCAAAGTATTTTTGGTGATAGATATTTGAAATGAAATTCTACATTTTCAAAATAAGAAAATAATCATACTACAAGAAAATGCTTATCTTTTTCAAAATTCAATTTGAAATCTAGAATTTTTAAATGTTGTTCTAATAGTGCTTATGGATATGATGTATTTAAATTTAATTTTGTATGACAAACACTTCAAAATTTTCTATATTCATGTCATTAATGGAATTTAAATAAATATGTGTAATTATTTTAGGATAAATGGTTCACTATGAGGAATCCCATGAGATAACATTTGTTTGGGGCATTATGCCAAATAATTCACATGCCTTATCTCTTCTTTAGTTCTAATACAATGGATAAATAAATTGATTGTTGTCATATTTTAAAATATTTTTTTTAATGACTACATTTATTAAAACTAAATGTAAAATATTAATTTAAATAATTAATTAACTTATATTCAATACAGTAATGTCTCCTGTGTTTTTTTTTGTTAATGATAGGGGTATCCTTGCGACCAACCCCAACATTCGAAGGGGCAAGGTGAAGCGAGACTAGTCCCCTGCGAGGGGACCCAACAACCCGTAAGCCAGTCCCAATCAGGTAAACCCGAGAGCGAAGTTGAACATGAAACCAATGGGGAGAAAACCCATGGCCCAAGCCAACTCCGCAACCCATGCAGGCTACAATAATGCCTTAATCTATGACAAAAAAGGCCTGCCTGCTAGTGCAACTTCCTACCCGACCAATACTTATAGCAAATGCAAGAGATACTCCTTGACACGATTAGGGTTTAAATATAGTAATACAAAAATTTGACCATGACCACTAAAGGTTGGAACTATATTAGGAGTGAACAAACCACCCCCATGTTCACCAATACCACTGCCATGTCATCATCTTTATTGGAACTTGTGATTTCCATTACATCCAGGCCTTCCATAAACTTATAATCAACCATCCACGGTGCCTCCCCTGGAAATTTGTCACCCATCGCATCTAGAAATAAGCCCTTCATCATGTATTCCATTAGTCTCTTTAGGAACTGCAGGCTTCTTTAAATAAAAAATTGTCTTAAAACCCAACGGTCATGGCCCCACCTCCTATAGATTCATCACTACTGCATGATGAAAAGAGATGTAAAGCTCTCAACTATGTTGACCACCTAATTGCTAACTTGTCTATTCACTCACCCTTGTGTGTTCGCTGAGTCACTGGCCATGTTGGCAAGAATATCTATCAATGTGTCAATAATTATGCAATCCATAGTTGTTGGAGTAAATGGTGACTCCCCAACACCCCCAAGATCAGTTGCAACCAAAACCACTTCCACAAGAGAGAGAATGGCAAGAAAGCTTGCTTCACAGTGCAAGATTGAATAATGGTTGAATTTTTATTGATTGATATGCAAATGAACATGAGATGCCTTGCTTATAAAGGCAAGGTTGAAATGTAGTAATGAACATGATGTTGACAAATGTCATAATCCTATGACATGAGACAACCAACAACCTAATCACCTAGGAAAATGAGAGCACCGAAGCTAGATGCAAGCTCGAAAAGCCAACTAAGACTCTAGAAATAATATTTTTCCTAAACTTAACTATGTGAATATAACCCTAATTTACCTAGTGAATGAATAAGCTTAAAAGCTACAATTATTCACAAATTAACACCCCGCTGCAACTTAGGGAGAAGATTATTATGCAAAGAATGACTATGGTCCCGGTTAATAGGCCATGTTAGGCACCCATTTAATGTAAATGAAATTATCTCTGGCCGCAGAGAAAAGGAGAAACCCGACGTGACAAAACCCTCCAAAAGAGAGAAAACAAAAGAAAAAGAAACATGATGCATGGAGACTCCAAATGATACCCCCTGGCGGAAACATGATCATCATGTATATACAATAAATTACCCCATAAGAGGGAAGTAGGGAGATAAGATATCCCCCCCATGATGAAGAAGCTCCAATGTTGATGAAGAATGCCTGAAAACAAAAGATGACCCAATATATGCAAGCAACACATCTTCCCTTAGGAAGAAACAAATCCAAAAGTTGATGTAGAATCCACTCCATATCCAACTGAAAGGAGGAAGCATGAATGCTCATGTATGCCTCTAAAAAATGAGTAGGAGCCTCCAAGCTTGAATGAGCCACAATATAATCATGGTCAAAATCAACCAAGAAACATGACAAATCAAGTGAAGGAGGAGACTCATGAATGTCAATCTCCAAAGACAAATTAAATGGTGTAATAGTTGTGTTTAAACTATCATCAAAGAGGAGAGAAATCCCCTCAAGTGTGTCCTCCAAATCTGCAATGTGAGACTCCACAAACAAAGAAGCAATGTCTATCAAATAAGAATCCCAATCAGGAAGACTCTCAGATACCTGTTGCAATGAATCACTGGTAGTACTCAATGACTGATCAATAGAAGATGAAGAATCAGGAACCTCTGAAGCATCTACAATCTCCTCTAAAGGATCACAAGCATGAGTTATCAACTCTGAAGAATGAAGCGCATGTGAGTTGGAAAGAGGAGCTTCAAGAGATGGAGAAGAATCATGGTCTTCATACACCTCTCTAATGTGAGTCCAAATAGCATGAGGACATTTGAAGTGAATAAGTGTCTCCAAAAAGTCATCTACATTTTCAAAAATAACTCTAAAGACACCAGCCCTAAAGCCTTTCCAAATGCAATACTCATTAGTTGTGCTAGGACAAGGAACTTTATCAAACAAATAGTATAATATATTTCTCTCACCAAGATGAGTGAGAATTAAATTACTCCATTTCCTATAGTTCCTTTTCTCCAAAGTAATTAAGTAATCCATTTACAAAGATATGAGCTCCAAAATCCAAAAAAAAAAGGAGATCTATCTTCAACCTAGAAAAATTGGAACAAAATTGCAAAATCTCTACAAAATATCTACACCACTGAAAAGTTGACACTTCCAGCTTTTCGACGATATCTCGTTTCTAAAAAATGGCCTCCTTTTGCAAAAGTTATGCCAAAATGAAAAAAAGGCACTATGGGGGGCAAATACACACTCTGAGAAGACTAAATTGGCACAAAATTTGGGCACCCAGGGGCTAATATATGGTCACCCATGTGACTTGGTCCGGAATGGTTGAAAAAACAATGTCAACTATACAATATGGTCGACCTAACATACAATGAGTTGGTTAAAAGACTTTAACAAATTTAAATTGTAGTTTATAAGAAAGCTTTATTTGTGAGAAACAACAAATACCCGTACTCGTTGATGGATCAATGACAAAGTTGTTGTTATTAAAAAACCAACATATAAATGTCAAAGTACCACTACCATTCATACCCGCGTACCAAGAATCTGTCAATTTGCAGACCAGGAAGATGCCTATGTGACGCTGACGTGACAAGGAGATGTATGCCTAACAACTAATGCCAAATGATAGACGAACAATTCCAGATGGACGCCGATAAAAGCTTAATACCCAGAAATACAACGACCATATGAATGAGCTAGCGCCGACAGATGTGACGCCAAGAACTATGACCGGGCCAGAGATTTGATAGGGTACGCAGGAGGTAGGTGACGCAGATGGGATCCACATAGGATATGCCTTCGATGTAGGGGAGAGGGCCCAGTAGTTGTGCGGGGTCCAATAGTCGCACACTCAATCGTGATTATAATACCCAATAGTTGTTTATATAATGTCTAATAGTTGTGATTTGACTACCCATTATTAAACAAAATGTATGCTTTTGATCTAAAAAGCAACCAATCATGTGATACAACATCAGCGCTCAACTACTCGTGATGTAATGCACGAGTATTGGTCTCACTATTTTTTTGGGGGCTTTTTGGACACCTTGACAAAAACCATGCTGATGTGGCATCATATTTGATGATGTGGCCCTGAAACCTTAGTTATAAGCATAAAACTTGCCAAATAAGCTGATGTAAAAAATTTGGAGTGATTTGAAATTTCGACGTAGGATAATTAGAAGCACGAAGTTAGGGTGCACGACTACTGGGCCCTCTCCCCTAATGTGTGGAGACTAGTACAATAAAATATGCCGACCAAATGATAGGTACAGTGAAGTTTGACCCTATGAAGAGCTGAGCACAAAGGTGAAGATATGGAGTAATGTGTTGATGCCGATGACAAATGAACCTGCCAGAAATGACAATGATGTACTCGACCATGCAGGGGATAACGTACCTTGACCACCGATTAGACACCGCTGACAAGAAGATCGGCATACACAAGTATATTTGGCAGAGAAAATGAAGATTTGTACTGATAGTTGACAGACTCTGTAACAGGTATGACCTGTTTACAAAAACTAAATGCCGAAAAATATATCCACCACAATATAACTTTTGACCCACTGATTTGAATAAACCCTTATACCCGGTCCAAATACAATAATATTAGCCCAAAATAAATTATGAGACTATACAAAAACATTTGGCCGAATTTACAATAAAATTTTGCCCCAAAATTTAATAACAATACCGCAAAAAAATATTTTACAAAATATTTTTTTGCGAAAATGAGAAAATTGTACCGCTTGGGAGGCTGTCCCAACAAAATTTGCCTCAAAACAACTTTACTCAAAATAGACAAATTCTGATCCAAAAGTACAGCTGTGGAACTCTCCCGATCTCAGCAGTAGGGTCATGAAACCCAATGCAGCACCGAAGCAAATATCACTTTAGAGACAAAATATCACTTGCCAGATGCAGGGAAGGAACGCAGCACAGAGCTCACGATACCGTAGTAGGAGTAAATGCGTGACTCCCCAGCACTAAGATGATTCGACAAAACCACTTCCACAAGAGAGAGAATGGCAAGAAAGCTTGCTTCACAATGCAAGATTGAATAATGGTTGAATTGTTATTGATTGATATGCAAATGTACATGAGATGCCTTGCTTATAAAGGGAAGGTTGAAATGTAGTAATGAACATGATGTTGACAAATGTCATAATCCTATGACATGAGACAACCAACAACCTAATCACCTACGAAATGATGCATCCTAGCTAGATAAGATAAGTTCTAGAAAAGCCAACTAAGACTTCTAGAAATAATCTTTTTCCTAAGTAAACTTAACCATGTGAATATGTCCCCTAATTTACCTAATGAATGAATAAGCTAGGTACAAGACAATTATTCACACCAACAATAGCCATATTAGCCGAGATGTCTGCCTCCTTGTTAATTTCCCTATACACATGGTTGATCGTTATATCATCAAAACATTTCGAGAATTCCACTGCTTTGCTCAGTAAGGCATTCAACTTTCAGTTGGGTGTTGAACTAGTTCTCAATGCATTTACAATAATTGTAGAGTCTCCCTCGATGGCAAGCATCCTAATCCCCAAGGCTCTACAAAGACTCAGCCCTTCTACAAGTGCGCTTAATTCTTCACCATTATTGGAAATGATTCCAAGAGGAACCGCTTTCCTCCCAATAACAATTCCATTCCAGTCTCTCACAATACATCCAACCCCACCCATTCTTGGGTTACCCCAAGAAGCCCCATCGAAATTCAACTTGGCCCAACCAAAATTTGGAGGCAACCAGACACCTTATGCTCTCTGTTTCTTAGCATCTTCTGAACCTATCCCCAAAAAAGGTGGTATTATAAGATTGGGCCAATTCTCCCTCATGAAATTATCCCACTCAGTGAAGGTGACCCCTACTTTAACATGTTTCAAGTTTAAGATGTTAACAACTTCAATAATCATCCTCTCCACCTTGTTCAAAAAGGGACCCAATTCTGTTTTCTTCCCATGAAAGATTCTCCTGTTACTCTCTTTCCAAATTTCCCAGATTAGGAGAGAAGGACTGATCATCCATAAATTCCCAAGCAAATTTGATTTGAAAATCCTCAGCCATGATTTGAATAGATTGAGTATGTCATTGGGTAGAGTTGAGATCCACCCCAATCTGGCATACAACCATTACCAACATTGTTGGGAGAATGGACAGCTTAGCAGGATGTGATCTACAGTTTTTGAATCTCTTTTGCATTTAGGGCACATCTAGATGGCCCATGATAGCCTAACTTTATGAACCAATCAATAGTAATAATCATCCCCTATAGGGAATCCCAAGCAAACATACCTGCTTTGGGAAGGGAATAATTGTTCCAACATAGGTCATTAGCTAGATCCTCCATTCTAGTATTATCTTTATTAATCAATCCATACCCATCCCATGAGTTGTATTGACCGGATTTAGAACTAGTCCAAACTATTTGGTCCTATCCTATTCTGGGAGAGATCCACCTTTCTTTAAGTAACTCTCTCAATTGAGCTGCTTGATTGCTATCCTGACAAACCTCCTAGAAGTTTTTCCATCTCCAAATCACAGTCGGTTCTACTAACTCAATCACCATATAATCTCTAACCTTGTCTCCCCAATCCAACTTAAATGGCTCTTTGACTCCCTTCATCCACATAAGATGGTCCAAGGCAGGGCAATCAACCCAGGAGTCTTCCCAAAATAAAGCACATGTTCCATTAGTTATATCCCAAGAGATAAAATCCGTGATCAACTGCCTGCACTCCAGCATGAAATTCCAAATTCTAGAGCCTCTAGGAGGAGTAGGAGTTCTGAAAATGCCTTCACGTACCGATGAATCTAAGTATTTGTTATTCAGGATTCTTACCCACTTTAGATCCGAGTTCTACATTCTCCAAATGAGTATGGCCCCCAATGCCTTGTTTTGCCACCTTTAGTTTCTCAAGCCTATTCCCCACATATCCTTTGGCCTGCATATCTTATCCCAAGCAATTTTGACCATCTTCTGTTCAAATACTCCTTGCCAAAAGAATCTCCTCATAATCTGAACTAGTTGCTTGTTGACTCCGCTGGAAAGAGATAAGCATGATAGATAATATATGGGAAGGGTTGTAATGACCGATTTCAAGAGAACTAGTCGACCAACCTAAGATAACAACTTCCCTTTCCATGAGGAAAGCTTATGCTCAATCTAGTCCTTGAGAGGATCCCACAATTTTGTTGTTCGGGTTCCAAAATTCAAAGGTAATCCCAAATATTTACATGGAAGAGAGCCTAAGTTAAATCCAAGTATGTTCATGATGCTTTCACTTAATGAATTGGGGGTGTTGGAGAGAAATACCTCTGACTTGTCTCTACTAACCACTTTCCTCGAAGCTCTTTCATAGTCCACTAGTATCTTTTTGAATGCTCTTGTTTCATTCCTTTTGTTGCACCCCAAGAGTAGGGTATCATCCATGAACTATTGATGAGATACTACAATGTTGTTAGTGACCTTTATGCCCTGAATTATGCTATGTTCTTGTGTATTCCTATCGGCTCTACCCAAAGCCTCAACCATGATTATGAACAAGAAAGGGGAGAGTGGATCTCCTTGCTTGAGACCCCTGGAAGACTCAAAAAACCCTTCGGGAGAACCATTGACCAATACTAAGAATTGAGGTGTAGAGATGCATTAAGAAATCTAGTTGATCCATTGCCTGTTGAAACCAAATGCCTTCATGCATCTACACAAAAACCTCCAATCTACCCTATCATAAGCCTTCTTAATGTCTAACTTAATCAGCATACTTGGTTTCTTAGTAGACTAAATTGAGTGGATAATCTCTTGGGCAATAATTACTCCATCCAGTATAGATTTGCCCGACACAAAACCTATTGGCTCCTCAAATATACTTGTGGGGAGGACTATTTTAAGTTTGTTCACCATCTCTTTTGACATGATTTTGTATGATGTATTACACAAAGAAATGGGGCATAACTCATCCCATCTTGCTACACTTTCTTTCTTCAAGATGAGTGCAATAAAGGTGTTATTCACTTCTATGAGTAGTACACCTGAGTTTCTTGAGGCCTCCACAACATGGCTAGATCATCTCCCAGAATATACCATTTTAAAAATAAACTTGTCGGGAATCCATCCGGGGCCGGGGCCTTGTTAGGATGAAACTATTTGATAGCTCTTTACACCTCATCTTTAGTGAATTTGAACATTTTGTTTTGCTTTGTCATTATCAGCTTTGGGATGTTCCTCAACAGCAAATTCTAACTAGTTAAGTAGGAACCATCCGAGTTGTTCAAGACATCCTTAAAGAAGGAGACCGCACTCTTTGCAATTCTGACTGGATCCTCTTCACTAGATACATCAACTCTTTTGATGCTCCTTATCCTATTGGCACTCCTCTTGTATTTAACTATGCTATGGAAGAATTTAGTGTTTTTGTCACCATCCTCCAGCTAAAGTTCTCTTGATTTTTGTCTCCAGAAGATCTCTTTTTTGCTAGGATGCCTTTATATCTTTCCATCAAAGCCTTCTCCTTGAAATACCTCTCCTAATCCATCCCAACACAAATTAATTCCTCATTAAGAGACCACAAATTAGTTTCTAGATCAACTTTCTCAGTAAAGATGTCCTTGAAGTGTTCCTTATTCCAGATTAACAACTATTTTTTTAAAGCTTTCAACTTAGATACAAAACAAAAGAGTTTGGAGCCCTCAAAATGTTCATCTTTCCACCAAGATTCAATTAAATAAAAAAAATTCTTGTCCTTCAACCACATATTTTTGAATTTAAAAGGGTTCCTTGCCTGTTTATATTCCTTACATCATTTGAGGAGGATAGGAAAGTGGTCTAATCCAGAATAGGGGATCACAAAGGCTTTGATGTCTCTCTGTATTAAGGAAAGGTCCCCATGAAGAAAGAATCAGTCAAGCCTTTCCACAATTTGTGTGGATCCCATACGCCTGTTGTTCTAGGTGAATACACCCTTCCCAGTCTTAAATTCTATTAGTTTGTTTCTATTGACCCAACTCTTGAAATCAATTTGGGAAGGAGAAGCTCTCTGAATGCCCCCCTTTTTGTCTACTGAGTGTAGGATGACATTGTGTGCTCCACATTCGATCCATTCAAAAATATTTCAATTTCAGCCCAGACTTGCCTCTTCTTCTCTGTCAAGGATGGACCATATACATTAATGAGTTGTATCCTCGTGTGAGGATTGAAGAATTGGACCCTTCCCACTATCCAATTGCAATTTCCTACCATAGCCTCAAAGTTCACCTTCCCGCTATCCCACAGAATCGCTAGCCCACCTAAGGCACCACTCACTTGTATTCCAACCATGCTCAAGCCACCTAGCCTCTTGGTAAATGAGTCAAGGTCCTTTATATTCAGTTTGGTTTCTTGTAATAGGATAATATACACCTTTGTTTCTTTTATCCTACGCTTAACCAAGCATTATTTGTTAGGGGCGTTGGTGTACCTAACTTCCATGTTAGAATCATGGCTACTACTCCCCGAGGATTTACCATAGTTTGGTTTTGACTTATTTGGAGCATTTTGTATAAGTCCAAAATTATGTTTATCAAGTACTTCTTTGATTTCCCCTTCTTCCTCTTGGCAGTTGAACAATGACTGATTTTCCTCCATCTCCAAAGCATCTAATTCCACTATCTTTTGGATTAGTTCCTTTTTCTCCTCTTGTTGAACCAAAACTGCCCCTAGGCAATCAGAGGCAGCTATCCCAATTCTATCAGTCTCATTTCTCTTTTGGTCAGGAATTGGAAGAGATCATTTCTCAGTGTCTTTCATGATTTTGGGTGACAGTAGCTCATTGCAACCCATATCATCATGAGCTCTCAAATCAAGAATCTATTGTATTAAATCCAAATTCTCTCTTATATCCTCCTCACTTACTTGATCATATGATGTAGAAAGCCCAACAACCTCATTGATAGTCTCAATTTTAGCCTGAGAATCTCTTACCACAAGGATCTCCCCCTCTTTTAGGCCTTCTGAATAATCTACTCTGTCATCTCCTTGACTATTCAAAGGAGTGGGAGAAAGGCTACTCCTATTGATTGTAGGTTGGATGTTTTGATCTGCAAAAGGAATCTGCCTGTTTTGACTATCCACCCCTGACAAATTGAGTTACTCATGAATTTCTTTGCAGAGTGCTTCTGTCTCCTTGACTAACTTTGCTATAACCACATGATTATCCTGATTTCTATCCAAACTACTATTAATCAAAGCTATCTCCTATTGGGGTATCCTTTTTATACCTTCAGGATCCTGAAGGAGACCACTACCAACACTCTACTTTAGTTTTGGAGCGTATGAAGCACTAATTGACAATTTATTTCTGACTTTTCCAACCTCATTTTTGTTTGGTTCTTTTCTTGTGAAAATCCAATTAGCTTGGAAGCCCCTGGTGTGGAGACCTCAAACCTAGTAATCATCTTCCTCTTCTTAGAGGGGACTGTTATGACCGCATTTGACCCTCCAATTATTGCTATTTGATTATCCACTTATGTACTTTTTAGGATATCCCAACCACTTTTTGGGTCTACCCCTAAATCCAAGCAATCTTGCCTAGAACATCCTAGATTTCTGGTTTTAATAAAGAGGCATTTTCCTTCAAATGGAAATCTAACCATTGACACACTTTGCATCCATACACCATTCTTAGATAAAACTTCTAGGTTATCCACTCTGCTATATTTGAAAGACAGATCTAACAAAACTCTTGGTTTTGTGCCTGCAACTCTATGCAAGAAATTCTCATCTACTCCTATTACCGTCCCAAGCACTTCACCCATGGAAATTAGGGCATCAAAAGTCTAATACTCGGTAGGCAAATTGTCAAGAGTAATCCAAACTAGCCTCGATTTAAACCGAAAGTAGAGAGGGTCAAAGTGTGGCATCCATTTTGTCACTAAGAAGGCTTCTCTGCCAAAAAACAAAGTTTCTCCATGTAATATTTTTTAATTTTAATTCCTTAGTGTTGCATTGAACCATTAAAAAATTGTTGGGTAGGGTTTTAAGACTTACTCGGTCTCCAAAGGCGTTTTTACACCAGTCTTTAATTTTTCCCATATCTGGATTTTGATTATTCCATTTAGCAAAAAAGGCCCTATCCTTGAGCCGATATGCAAAGTCTAAAAAGGCTCTGTCTGGGATCAAAACTAGTGTACTCCTTTTCTTTGAATCCTCGTTCACTCTAGGTCTTCCTTTAGTGGATTTGTTATATGAAAAGTGCCCATTCCTGCCAGGGATTCCCTGTTTGGGAGGATGTTGATTTCCCCCTTGGTTATTTGTATTTATTCCATTCACTCCCTTGTTGATGGGGATGGCATTCACACCTGTTGTCGAGAAACTAGTTCCTAGATAAGGCTTCTTTCTAACCCATTCGTTTCTATTTTTAAAATTGTCTTTCCATCTAAACTTCGCATCCAAGTTCGCGTTTCAGCACATTTTTGCTTCTAGGAATTTGGATTCATTATTAAAATAATAATACAATAATGTCTCTTGTTAATGAAAACATATAAAGGAATTAGTCTATAACATATATCTACATATTTTTTATATAACATTCAAACATAAACAATAAATCTAACACTAATTTAACTATTTCTATTCGCATATCTAACTCTAATTTGAACTATAATCCTAACTGTAAGTCCAATCCTAATCATAACCCTAATTTTAATCCAAATTATAAACCTATTTCTATCTCTAATACTAACTCTAACCATAACATTGATCCTAATTTTATATCTAATCCAAGTCTAATTCTCATTATACTAGTAACCCTAAACTTAACTCTAATCCTAACCCAAAGCCTAATACCATTTCTATCTTTAAACCTAACCATAACCCACATCCCAATAGTAAAATAAATCCCAATCTTAACCCTAATTTTATCTCTATCCTTAATCCTAACCATAACCTTGAGCCTAATGTGGATCCTAATTTTATCTCTAATTTTAACCCTAACCCTAACCCTATTTCTAAACCTAACCTTTTTTATATATGCTAACCCCAACCCTAACCCTACCACTCATCTTAAACATAATCCTAAACCTAACCCTAACCCTATCACTCATCTAAAAAATATTTCTAAACCTAATCCTTTTAATATATGCTAACCCTAACCCTAATCCCAAACATAATTGTAAACCTAAACCTAATTCAAGTTTACTAATACTAATTCCAACCCTAATACCAATTCGATCTCTAAAGCCCTGTAACTTCTAGCCTATTCTCAATGACAAAGGTAGTCCCTAACCTTAGCCTATTTTTCAGCTGTCTTAAGCCTATTCATGACCACTCAGCCATGCTACTAGAGCCTAGCCTTGTGCCCAGTTCTCAAGAATAACCCTTTTCAACCCATGATCACAATATTGAAATGTTATTTAGCCATGTGTAGTCAAGTTTCTATCTCAGGCCCTAATCCTTGGCAGCAGCCATTGCCCTTCTAGTTTTGACAGCCAGTCCTAGCCCTGGCCTGTGTGTGAGTGACTGGCCCCAGGTTCCTGGATTCCTGGATTCTAGTCATGTGTGTTGGCCTAGTCTCGCTGCTGTGGCACAAGCTATGGCTATAGTCCTGGTTTTTTGGCTCTGGCCCTAGCCTGTTCCTGTCCTGGGGCTGTGACACTGTGCACTGTGGCTGAATCCTGGTAAGTGTGTGTGGCTCTGGCCTGGTTTGGATGATGTACTATTTCAGTTCTAGTTCTGGCTCTAGTCAAGATCATATGGTATAGTCCTGATAAGTAGGCTTGGCTCTGGCCCTGGTTGGATGCAGTGTCACAGCCCCAGTTCTGATTCTGGCTCTGATCAAGGTGTGTAATGTGGCTGGCTGGCCTGGTCTTCTTTCTTTGGGCTGGCCCCGATCCAGGTCAGTTTGGCTCCTGGCCCTGGCTCATTCTTGTCCTAGCCGTAGCCATAGCCTGTTCACTTGGCTAATTAGCACTAGTCCTGTGGGTGCCTTTTAGCCTGTCCTAACCCTAATAATTTTGTTTTCCATGTCGTGCTGTGATTGCTACTAGCATATATATATATATACACCAAGAGATATCCTTTGAGGTGTCTATTCTTTTATCAGTTACTCACATTAAAGTGTAATAAATGCTTCAAAAGAAGGAATCGTCTGTAGAGAAAGACTTCATTTTTTATCTTTGATATGTAAAATATATGTTTTTGGAAACCCTAAAACTTTTTATATATTAATTATTTATTTAACAAAACTCGTAATTTACGCCGAAGGCGTATCCTACTATGAACTTCTCCAAACCAATTTTTGCTATCGACGGCTTGCTTCATCCCGGAGACGACTCTGCAGACTGTGACCGTTGATCGGTTAGAAATCTTTTACGCCGAATCTATGGTAAGAGAAGGCCTGGAGACGATTGAAAGTTCGCCCGCCGTTGATTCCGTCCACCGCTTTTTATTGTTTCTCACGCGTCTGCTTGAATTGCTCTCCACCGTTGATCATATTTTGCAGACAAAGTATGGACAACGCTTGTTTCGCGACATAACTCCTGAAATTTTCTCCACCGTCTGAAGACTGCATTTACTGCACCGGAATCTGATTCACTCCACCGCGTAAATCAGATTTACCTGCACCGAGTGCAATATGATTTAATCTTATCTCATTTGTTGTCGTAGATGGACAGCATGGAAGGATCTTTCCACAGTGTGAGTAGCCTTGCCTTTCCTCTCCTGGGCTACAACACTGCCCTCGTACCCAATAGTGGGCTCAATGTTTCCTGCTATTCGACAAGGCGGAGGAGATCTTCGGCCGCGTTCACATTTTGGAAAACAACGCAGGCATAATCGATTCATCCTGCTCTTCCATAACTGAATGCACCCTTGACCAATGGGAGACAACTTTCAATGTGAACTGCAAAGGCCCCTTTTTGACGTGCAAGGAGGACACCAAGCGGCTTGTGAGGGTGCAGGCGGCCGGATTATAAATATGTCAGAACCCTGGTGCTCACTTTCGTTCCAAGGTTTGGGGTTTACGCGGCTAGCAAGGCTACGGTGGAGACATTTACTCAGATCCTAGCCACGAAGCTCAGGGGGACCACAATCACTGCCAATTGTATAGCCCCTGGTCCTATTGCCATCGATCTCTGCCCATTTTTTCTCATCTGCATCGTCGACGGAATGAAAGATTTGTGCAAAGCCTTTAGGTAAGTCGCTTGCCATGGTTTTAGTGAGTTATTTTTTGCAATATGTGAATCGGATTTCATTTACTATAGCCCCTGGTCCTATTGCCACAATCACTGCCAATTGTGTAGCTTTGTACATTTGGGCTTCTGGCACGGGCAACAAGAGTCCTCATGTTGTTGCGCCATTCTTTTCCCTCACCGCTCTCCCCTTGCGAGGAGTCGAGCCCATTTCAACATCATCTGTGAGAAGCAAAGTGTCAAGCCTTTGTTGTGCCGCCTCCTATTGCTCAAAGAATTTGTCAAATATTGTTGTCTCCTACACAGATCATCACTGGCCCATGTCAGGGGTAAATTATTACGTTGGTGTAATAATTTATATTACATGGGTTGAAAGCTACAACAACTGCATCACATTGGCCCTGATTGCATCCTACACAACTGGAAACAGGGTGTTCGAGTTCCTGATTAATGACCCATGTCACCGCTTTCCCTTTCTTCCTCACACTCTCCGCAGGCAAGTCCCAATTTCCCCGCCTCTTCTCCTTCTCCAACTCCCTCTCTGTCCACTCCAATATCTCCAACGACTTCTCCTTCTTTGACCAGTCCGATTTTATCACCAACTCCAACTCCCTATTCTGTACAGGTCTTAACCACAGCGTCCACATATATATAAGCCAACCACATAACCAGCTGCAATACTCAAGCCAAATGTATACGCAGAGGATAGTGTGGCAGTGCGTGTGGGTGTGTTCTCATTGAATGCCTCACCAACACGAAGGACCACAAAAATGAACTTTAGAAAAGAATTAGGAAACTAAATGTTTGACATAATGCCTCAAACAAATGTTTCCCTGTGACCTGCCATAATCTCACAATACGAATTTGTTCTCACCGTTGCAAAATTGTCTTTAATTTTTTTATTTGATAGTGTCAATTTGTAAGCATTTTCACCATATGTATGTATTTATGGTTTCTATTGGCAAGAAACAATACTAAATTTAATCTTTTGGATCTGGGCTTGAAAGAATTTAAACGGAGATACTGGAGACATTTTCATGATTTTTTAAAAATCTAAGTTCTTAGCTTTCAAGAGAGTAAACTGATTTGTCAATTGTGAGGGCTTCAAGAGGTAAACTTTTGAAGTTTTCATCTCGAAGACAGATTCAAATCCCGGAACAAGAAGGACAAAGCCAAGGTGTTATATAACATCAATATCGCAATTTAATGAAGTATCTTTTCACAAGTTTCAATTTGGATTCTGAAAACATTTTAGTTATATGCTTTTAATTCAAATTTACTAAGATTGATCCATTTCAAACAATATAACTATTCCAACCAAAAATTCGGCGTACCCAATTGCACACAAAAAGTGCAATAGCTAGTTTTATTTTATTTTACGCCGAAGGAATTCCCTCATTGAAGTTTTCCAAACCCATTTTCACTATCAACGGTTCAAATCGCAGGATAAAGGGTGCAACACCATAGGATGCATCTTCATCGTTCATTGCTTCTTGTCGTTTTGCCTTCTGCCCTGTTCATGCATTTACTGCGACGGGACTTGGAGTACCCCTCCTTTGTGATGCATTTACTCCCGCGGCCTTCTGCGTTCTTTATGCATTTTGCCCCAAACCCTAAATCGTTTTCACGCAGATACGCTCGACTCTTTGTTTATTGAGAATAGGTTGAAGCAGCAGCTATAGGGAGATTAGTTTTCGCTTGTCTCGCTTTTAAGCGATTTCTGCTTTGGTAGGGTTTCCTGCAAACTCTGACCATTTTCTCTCTTCGGCATCGTTGACAGCAGGACACAATTTGTGCAGAATCTTGTGGTAAGTCACTTGCCAATCTGGTTTCAGAGATTTTTTCTTTTGAGTCTGTACGCCGCCGGATCATTCTCTGTTGTGTTTTATTTCATTCTAAACAATTCTGTAGTTATTTATCAAAAGAGCGAAATCGATTCCGTGGTTTTATAGGTGGCTGTTTTCTTGTCATCAGTTGCTTTTTTAGTGTCATTTCTGCTGCGCCTGAGCATTCATATTACACTTATACAGAAATTGTGGAAATTGTTTTCGCGTCATAATTAAATCTGTGGGAAAAAATAACCAATTTTTTCAGTTACCCTGTTTTGAGACTTATGCTTGAATCCGAGAAGCTCCGGATTAAGGCCTGGGAAATTCATTTGACCCAACATACTGGAAAATGAAACTATCGCTAAGCTACGACAAGGAAAGTGTATTCTTCAACTTATAATGATGCTATCAGATTCCCCTGCCAATTACTGAATGGAGAGTGACATGCTGTTGGAGAGTCCCTCGATGACATGTTGGAGACTCTTAGAATGGCAATACAGAGGAATGCTGATACAAATTCACACGTCCCCAGTCGATTAACTACACGGAAGTGCAGGGGAATTGCAAAAGAATTTCAATTACTAGAATGGCAATACAGAGGAATGCTGATACAAATTCACTGACTGGAAACACACTTTTGACAATTATTTGATCTCGATATCCTGATCAATGGTAATCACCTGGAGGCGAGAATGACTTAACTCCTGAATATTCTCACCGCCCCCTTCCCTCCCTTCCCCTCTGCCTCCCCCTTCGGTTTCCTAGCCCCCCTCCCCCACAATCCTTAGGGATTTCACGGGATTTCCTTCTCTCCCCTCCATATCCATTGCCATATTTGTTACAGCCACCGCCACTACTGACGCTACCTCCGCTACCACCATCATCGCCACCTGGTGCTATAGTAATGATGGAAATTGGACGCTCTGCATTATAGACCCCTCTGTATTGTCATGTAACATTTTTTGCCCAGACCTGTTTAAATGTCTCGTATTTGTAGTTTCCATGCCTTTTTAGAGCAATATGTTTAGTTTAGCTTGTGGTTTGTAATTGCTTATTAATTTATTTTATTTACTAGCAAATTTGAGTGAATGCTTTTTAATTCAGTTTAATATTACAGTCACTGTTTACTATATCCAGTAGTCAATCTATGTGCTGTCCCAAAATTTTGTAATAAATTAATGTAATATATTTCTGTTATCATGGTTACCAGGCATTGACATGATTTCTGTTTATGTGCTCATTGAGATGTTTTTGTTTCTGTTTATATTTGTTCAAACATTCATATACAATCCATACATTCACTAATATTCATGTTATTAAAACATACTTTTGATGCTTGATAACCTTTCGCATTTGCTGGTTACTGGTTTTATATCCTTTTTGGGCAGGCAGACTGTATTGCTAAGTCCGAGTATTGCATCCACCATGTTAATTTATTTATGAGATAGATACAGCTCCAGTAGTTAAGCTACTCGTATTTGCTATATCCTTCACTGTCATGTTTATTTATTGATATGAGATAGAGACAGCTCTTTTGGTTCTTCATTGCAACTATCTCGTGTGCAACATTTGCTTTCCCCAACGCAGAAAAAATGGATTTTCAGCTGTGTAAATTTACTATCATTAATGGAACCACTGAATAAGCACAAAAAAATTAGCTAAAATTTCCAAATGTCTTCAGCGTACCCATTACTGATTGCACACAAAGGTGCAATTGCTAGTTATTAAAATGGCCAATTGACGCAAATTATATGGTACTCTGGGATAACTTTAAATTCAAAGCAAAGAGAACACTCAAATTTCACGAGGCAATCATAGGGAAATGTTTTTCAGAATTTTCTGTAACATATTGAAAATCTTAATATCAAGGTATGCGACTGGTTTGAAGCTGTTTATTTTAGTCTTCGATTACTGTCTTTATATCGCATGTTGTGCTGGTTTTGAGAGTGATGGAGGATGTTTTAATTCTGTTTTTCAGGGAATGATTTGAAATTTTTCTTTCATCTAAAAAACGAACAATGGTAGTTTTCTAGTAACCATTGGATTAGGCATGCTTTATCAAATTTCGATATAATTTGTAAAATTAACTATAATTGACATGGTTTGTGGACTGAGAACAATTCAAATGTTCAGAATTACAGCCGTTCTATGTAACTTTGATTTGTGAAATATAATTCTGAAATTTTGACAATGCCGTGTAGTATGAATCGCATTGGTAAGCCGTGTTGTTTGAAATGACAGGAGAGCTTAGGGTTGTTGCGTCTGCGTTAGATTTTAGGGTTTAGGGTTTGCAAAAACACATATTTAGGGTTATATAAAAAGATTTAGGGTTTCCAAAAACACATATTTTACATATCAAATATAAGAAATCAAGTCTTTCTCTACAGACGATTACGAGCAGCGGAGCAAAGCGAGAAGGGTTTTCAAGGTTTCTTATTTTCGCAAAATGGTAAGCAAAAGCATTTTCTCCTTTCGATGTAATCGATCTGTGTTGATCCATTTGCAGGGCATCTGCAAATGAAATAAATAAATTTTGACGGATTGCTTGAATTGATTTATCTTTTCTTTTTTCCACAGTTGATTCCGAAGAAAAACCGAAATGAGGTCTACAAATATCTCTTTAAAGGTCAATTATTTTTTCCCTTCCAATTAACATTATGTAAATGCTTTTTATTTTTTATTAAATGACTATTTTCTTGCAATGAGCATGTTCTGAAACTTTTGTTTTCTTTCAGTGGACATATCTGATTTTCTTAAACAATCGGTATTCGGTGTATTCTCAGATATTTTTTGATTTCAAATGGGTATGCGTATATTTTTTTGATTTTTTTGTAATGTGTATCTGCAATATATTTCAAGAGATATTGGGGTTAACTTTTTGATTAAATTATACTTGTTTATCTTTGATTATATGGTATTTGGGCATTTTTCAAATTAAACTGTACTTCTCTCTTGATGGTTATAATCCACGCATATTTAGAATTTTCAATAGTCATTTGGGAGATATTGGAACATATCCATTTTTTATTTTAATTTGATTATCCAGAATTTTTATAATTTTCAAGTTTTTTTTATATATATATATTTTTTGTTTTGAGCTTTTCTGGGTATTCTAGGGTATAATTAGACACTTTTTCAGTGGGTGTTTTAAGGATTTTTTTATTATCTCAAGGTTCGTTTGTGTAAACAGGAAAAGGGTGATTTTTAAGCTGTCTAGACTCTAGAGAATTGTTCCATTCTTCACCGAGTATCTTCAGGTTTATTATTATCTTGAAGTAATCTGTGAAAAGCCTATATTTTACTCTCTTTTTGTTACCAATATTTGTTAAGTAGGTACATCTAATTTTCAATATAGTTGAGTTCTCTGTGCCAAAGGTCTTGTTTTTCCAGTTCTTGAGGGATTTGCCGCATTCTTTGTATTCATCTTTATTTATTTTTCATTATCTTAAAGGCTTATACTTGAGTTTAGGGTTTCTAGGCTTTCTAGGACTTGATACATGTTTTTTCTTCTCAATGGGTGCTTCTTATTTTTAATTTTCACTATATAGAAGTTCCCGTGCAATTTTAAAAAGTCCATCTTGGATTTTGTCAAAGATAATTTTCCAATAGCTATTTTAGTAATTCCTCTATTTTAAATTTTTTTCTGTAAAGATTTTTTTCAAATAACTACCTGGGGTTTGTCATATATGTTTTTTTCAATGGGTGTTTTTTTCAATGGGTATTTCTAAATTTTAGAAATTTTTGTTGGCTTGAAGTATTTTTTCTGACAAAAGATTTTCTAAGCCTCTAACGGCTTGTTAGTTTTGGAGGGATGCCAACACAATTGGAGTTGTTTTGAGTTCATAGGGGTTAATGAGGTAGAGAGACATATTTTCCACCTATAGAGTGTTAATTCTTTACAGGCTTGGTTACTTACAAAATTTATGAATTGTTGAATGGTGGTTATTTTGTTTGTTTTCCCAGTTAGGGTATTATAGACCAGATTTTGTCCAATTGTGTAGTGTTTTTATTATGTTCACTCTTCCTTGTCAGCGTAGGTCACATAATTTTTTTGTGTTCAACTACATTTTAGTGATTTTAGTATGTTTAAGTTAAGTAAATTTTTCAAAATTGTTCTTGTAGCGGTGTCTTTTTGTTTTGGTTCTTTAGGCTACTTTTAATTTCAGGATGGTTTTTAATTTTAACAAAGGGGGGTCTTGGAGTTCTTTAGGGCTATATTAATCAGTGAAGATCTTATGAAGAAGAGTGAACTTCTTTTCCAATTCAAAAGTGTTCTACTTGTTGCTGATATTACTGAGTCGATCTGTTTAGCTTAATTTATGAAGTTTTTACTATATTTAAGTGATTTGAATTCTAAAGTTCCGTTTTACAAGTAAGTTTACCAGAGTTATTTAATATGAAACCTGTTTTTCTCCCTTGCCTTGCAGAGGGTGTACTATATGCAAAGAAGGATTACAATTTGGCCAAGCATCCTGAAATTGACGTACCCAATCTCCAGGTAATCAAATTGATGCAAAGCTTCAAGTCCAAAGAATATGTGAGGGAGTCATTTGCATGGATGTATTACTATTGGTACCTCACAAATGATGGCATTGAGTACCTTCGCACATACTTGAACCTGCCATCAGAAATTGTTCCTGCAACACTGAAGAAATCTGCCAAGCCTTTGGGAAGGCCTATGGGCGGGCCTCCTGGTGGTGACAGACCTAGGTATGCAGACAATTTGTTGTT